>JBBPDA010064443.1:0-13061 GCA_037974385.1 Arnoldichthys spilopterus | reverse complement strand
TATATATATATATATTTACCCCCACAGCTGTTAGCTGTTTACCAGCAGGCCAGTGAGGTCTATAGCATGTTGTCTGTTATTATAGTGTGAAATCAATAGCTTAATTCCACAAGCTAGGCTGCAGTCTGCTCGAATCAGAACGAAAAATCCTTTTTACATTCTGACACTTTTTGAGGCTCCTCCCGGAGTATCCTTCATGCTTTTCTGTTGCTCATAATCCTTTAAGCATGCCTCTGAGTCAAACAAAGCACAAGAGAAATAAAGATGAAACCAAATGAAATGAAGCACTACACATTGTTTGAAAAATCCATAAACTATATAGTGAAATATACAATACGCTTTTTCTTTAGACGTGTATCTGCTTAAGAGAAAGTAACCTGAATACAGGGCATGAAATGACCCTGCTGTTAGTGAGCTGAACAGTTTACCAGTGTTAGTACACACAAATGAATGTTTTCACATTTCATCATTCACATCAATGTTTGCTTGTCAGCCATCATTCACAAATTCATTCTACAGTAGCTTTATTCTTCAAATTTCTCTCTGATGATGTTACTAATCAACTTTGTTTACTGTCCTGTTTTGTATCTTATATTTTTACTGGCCTGAAAAAAAAACAAAATAAAAATGTTCATTTTTTAGTTGTATATACATCCTGTCCGGAACTGATCCAAGATTCCATTCATATTAATGCGCTCAATGAAAAATGTGGATACTCCACTGCAGGTGGTGATCTTGCACCACCGGTGATATAATCAAATTTAAATCAAATTTAAACCTTCTTCTAAGTTCACACCTCCACCGTTAGCACACATTTGTTATGTAAATGAACCAAATGTACACAGCACAGCTTTGATTTTAACTAAGCGTGCAAAATGCTTCCTGATGTCTGTGAATTATCTTCCTCCACCCAGATGTACTGGGTTTTCCATGACACTAAGTTCCCTCTCTTTCTTTAAGTAGCTTCATACTTTGACGTTATCTTCAGACTACTGGCTGATGTGGAACTATTACTAATGAAAAATACTGATCTTAAGAAAAAAAAAACTTGTCACAGAGTCATAAGTTAGCTTTAATAGTCTATAACAGGTGAAACAACTTGAAGCTGTGACTGACAGAAATACTGTCACTGAACACAAACAGGCCAGTGACTGGTAAATCAACTATTTTTTTTTTTTAATTGACCTCAGCCCATTGCTTATGTTGAACCCTTCATCCCAAACCTTTTTGCTGCACTGTTCTCCTTTGCAGTAAAACAAACAGGGAAGGTTTCAGCTCTCTCTCTCTCCTCCCCCCTCTCTCTTTCTCTCTCTCTCTTTCTCTCTCTCTCTCTTTCTCTCTCTCTCTCTTTCTCCCTCTCCCTCTCTCTCTCCTCCCCCCTCTCTCTTTCTCTCTCTCTCTCTTTCTCTCTCTCTCTCTCCCTCTTTCTCTCTCAAAATTGAAATATAATTAAAACTTGAGGTGGGTAATCGAAGACAGTGAATGAGTGTAAGAGCAGTGCTGGGCAAAGCAAAATTATAAAATTCTGTGGGGTTTTTAATGCCAAAAGTTTGAAAGAAAACATCAATTTCCATGTTTGATTGGAATGAGAGAACTCTTGTATAATGTCAATTATTGTAAACAGTATTTTGTCAACTTTTTTCTTTTTCTTTCTCAAAAATTGCTCTCTCTCTCTCTCTCTCTCTCCCCCCTCCCCCCCCCTCCCTCCCTCCAAAATGCTTTTTAGTGATGAATAGTGAATGCAGTCATTTATAAAGCCAAATTATCATCATAGTCATTATAACATTTGCTAATGAGTTGTGTGTGTTTAGTTAACTGGGCACCTGCAGCCCTTTTTGATTGGGATAAACATCCAAACATGCAGTGTGGAAATGGAGAGCAGTATTGACACAGATACATAAACTGCATGACTTGGCGCTAGAGAGAGAGATCCCGGGGAAGGCAGAGCTATTGTTTAAATGACTCAAGCTGTTGAATGGTGTATGATGCTTAAGGGCACCTTTCTCTGGTCCTTCTGTTTCTCTATCCATCCCTTCATCCCTCTATTCTACTATATTCATCATCTTCATACACACACAGAAGCACAGACTGCCCCCCCCTCCGCCCACATCCCCACAACCCCCCCACCTCACCCCACCCCCGGCTGCCTAAAACCCTCCCTTGCCACACACACACTGACACACACCCCTGCAGTTAGATTACAGTAATGAATTGTTCACAGGTGCTGATGATGAGCCCTTGAGCATCAGCGTGGCGACTAGACTTGCCAGGCGCAGGCCAAGTGGAAAAGACCAGATGCACTCTCTTCCACCCCCCACACACACTCCTAACACACATACTCTCATAGCCTAGTTTGATGGCCTTAATAGCCAAAACGCTCAGGGATTTAACTGCCAGGTTGTGTGTGTGTGTGTGTGTGTGTGTGTGTGTGTGTGTGTGTGTATGTGTGTGTGTTAGACAATGTATGGGGGAGGAAAATAGAGGCACGGAGAAAACTAAGCTGGACAGATGGGTTCAGTGCTAAAGGAAGTTTTACAGTGGCAAAGACATTGCATATGTGTGTATGGCTGACTGTGTTTGGACCTGTGTGTTTGTGTGTGTGTGTGTGTGTCTGTCTGTCTGTTTGCTATGCAGTGCTGCAGCAAGGTTGAGATTGCACTGTGACCGCCTGGAGGTGAGCTGTGTTTTATGGTATGAATCGGCTTCCTGCTACAAGCTCGTGTCTCCACACAAACCCACACTTTTCCCCAACAATTCATTTTATGATTGAGCGATTCGGTTGGATGGGACATTTGAAGGTGAGAGGCAGCAAATTTGCTTACCTTCACTTACCGTCCCACATAGGTCAGATTTCATTAATATTCTTATTGTACCTCTGCTTTCACACACATACACACTAGCACCTGATTAACACTGGGAAGGCCATATCCCTGCTGTATCATTTTACATCAATATTATTAGTGCTTTTGATATTCTCACGAAACATATACAGGGTGTGTGTCTGTATACACAGATCAACCTTGAAATTACCCACCTAATATTGTAAGTCTTCCTTGTGCTGCCAAAACAGCTCTGACACAGTGAGACATTGACTCCACAAGACCTCTGAAGGTGTACTGTGGTCTCCGACACCAAGACATTAATAGCAGGTCCTTTAAATCCTGTAAGTTGCAAGGTGGAGGGTCGACTGTGTCCAGCAGATGACACAGATGCTCGGGTGGATTGGGATTTGGGGAATCTGGAGTGTATGTCAACACCTTGAACTCTTTGTCATGCTCTTTCAACTGTTCCTGAACAATTTTTGCAGTGTGGTAGGGCACATTATTCTGCTGAAAGACCAGGGAAAAATCAGGGTTACTAAATTTTTATAGAGAATATAGCACATTTAACATATAAAATGGTTAAAATATCAAAAACAAAATGTATTTGTCTTTAACATGAGGTTAATGTAACGCTAATCCCCTGATGAAAAATTGACTAATTAGGAAGTATCATTCAGTAAAGCACTAAATTAACATTTTTGACTATGTACAGTTATACACGGTGGGCAGTGGCGGCCTAGTGGTTAGGACGCTGCCTTTGGGACCTGAAGGTCACAGGTACAAGTCCAGGCCGGCCACCACTGAGGTATCCTTGAGCAAGGTACCGCCCAGCTACACTGCTCCCCGGGCGCTGTTGATAGCTGTCCGCTGCTCTAAGTGTGCACATGTAATGAGTTAAATGCAAAGGTCACATTTCGTTGTGGTGCTTGTGTGTTCACAATGTTGTATTATCTGAATGTTTAACTCCTTAATGTAATTATTGTTATTGGTGGGGGGAAAAAAATCATGTGTCAGATACTAGAAGCACGTTTGTCCCGTATTTGTGAGGTAACCATTACTGGTGGGAAGAAGACCCTCCCCACCTACAGTCTCTTTCTCTTGCACTCTAGCCTGCATTTGCTCTTCAGCATTTTCTTCTCTCTGTCCCCCATTTCTTCCCTTTTCCTTAAGGCTTATGGATTCTTTTGTAACATGGCTCTACTGCACTCATTACTCTTCTGCCATAAGGATGGATATTATCTGTGACTTAATGCTGCTGCTGTGTGTGGCTTGGGGTAGAAATACATCTTTTTAATTCCAGTACTGTCACAAACCTCGATTTTCATTTCGAGTTAAGCCTGTAAAACATAAATATGTGACTATTAATATGTCAGGGTTTTAAGTGCATCACACTAGAAATGTTTCTCACACACACAAACACACACACACACACACAAAGGAGAACTAGGTAGCTGTCTATAAATTTGAGCATCTGTTGTGTTTGTACCATCACAAACCCCAAAGCTGAGCTTGTAAAAGATGTGACTGTTAATGTGACTTACGTGTCAGGGTTTTAACAACATCATACTAAAATAAATAACACTGTCTAAACATGGATGGCCATCTCCTGTTTAGATTATTTAGATGCTAATATGGTGTTCCTGATACATTAATGCATTAACAAAAACACAATGATGACTTCTGACTATAGCAGTAGGGTCGGAGGAGCAACTGACCTATCCATGTTTCACATTTCAGTGTTGGAAAGGCTTTTTTCTGATTCAGCCTAACAAATTCAGGAGTTTGGATTCTCTACATAACACTTGCCTAGCCTACAGAGATCAAATGCTAAGCTACTGAGCTGTTAAAGTATCAAAACTATCCAGTTAGTGAATGATTTGTCGTTGTGAACACACCACAGCACAGCGCACACTGCACCACAACGGAATGTGACCTCTGCATTTAACCCTTGGGGGGGCAGCTGAACTAGACATCACCTGGCGACGTGTGATTGTGGACAGCACCTTGCTTGTCTGGGATTCGAACCGGTGACCTTCAGCATAAAGGGGCAACTTCCATTACATCACCACTGCCTGTAGTTGTGACCAGCCTTGCTAACTTGTAAACATTATAGCTTCATTTCATAATAAAATTCTTAAACTTCAAGGTGCATAACAAACCCATTTTTTGGGTAAATTGTCCACTATAGTTTTGTGTTAGGTTAAAGGATAATTTTGCTGCAGTTCTGTAAAGCCTGTGCAACTTTTCTAACTGATCCAAATCTGATCCGATGTCAAGAGAATTATGTCTAAAACTGACTCTGGTCAACCCATCATCATATTGTAGATAAAAACTTGATAGCAGCAGTTAATGACTAGTCACCAAAATAACCGTTGTTAGATCAAAAAGTTAAAAATAATAGATGTTATGATGATATAATCAAATGATCAGATCCAGAGTTAAGATTCAGTTCATTCATTCGTTCTCCAAACCGCTTCTTCCATTTCGGGTCGTGGGGAAGCTGAATCAAATCCCAGCTGACTATGGACCCAAGGCAGGGTACACCCAGGAGAGGAGGCCAACTTATCACAGGGCAACACGGAGACAGACAACCACTTACACACACCTCCCTATGGGCAATTTAGAGTGTCACCCTAAATCACAAGTCTTCAGACAGTGGGAAGAAACCGGAGCACCTGGAGGAAACCCACACGAACACGGGAAGAGCTTGCAAATTCCGCACAGAAGGCACCCGAGACCGACCCAGGGATCAACCCCAGGGATCAACCCCAGGAACCTCTTGCCGTGCGGCAACAGTGCTGATGAATGCACCACTGTGCTGCCCAGATTAATTCTGCTTTACCAAATGAATGTATGAAGCAGTGCTTTTGAACATTATCCCAAAAAGTTTTAGTGAGCCCTCCATACTATGCTCTCCTGGTTCTTAGCCTGTAGCAAGATATTAGCCATCACCAGTCCTAATCCTAAAGTTTCCTTGTTACATATAACACACAGTTTTGGCTGAAAACAAATTAGATATCAGCGTTCTTTTATCCTCCATAATATCTCCTCTCCTGAAATGATTTGCTCATTTCTGTGCATCTATTTTTTCACACGTGTGGAGATTTAAAACCATTTAAAATAACAACTGTAAAGATAAAAGAAAATCTAAAGCAGAGGTGAATGCAGGTACAAAATCTGTTTACTAGTGGGTGGCGGAGACATAGGAGCCCTACACATACTTGGTCAAAACCCGGCGTGAGCAGTTGTTTTGTTGAGCTCGAACACACACCTCAGCCATAACATAAAAACCACCTACCTTATGTTGCCTATGTCCCCCTCAGTCACCTGAACCGCTCTGACTGTGGTGCACTGTGTGTTCTGACACTCGTCTGTCATGGCCAGCAGTAACTTTTTGTACTACAGCAGCTCTTCTGTGGGATCAATCCAGATAACCTAGCCTTTACTCTCGGTGTGCATTAATGAGCCTTGGGTGCCATTCACCCTGTTACCAGTTCATTGGAATTCATTGGTTGTCCTTAATTGGATATGTTTTGGTAGGTACAAACTGCTGCATACCACCCTGTGGAACACTCCACAAGCCCTGTTGTTTTGGAGATACTCTGACTCAGTTGTCTAGCCATCACAATATGCCACTTTTCAAAGTGGTTCAGGTCCTTACGCTTGTCTATTTTTCCTGCTTCCAACACATCAACTTCAAGAATTGATCGCTCATATCCTGCCTAATATATCCCACCTTTTGGCAGGTGCCACTGTAATGAGATAAGATAATTATGGCATTCACTCCATCTGTCAGTGGTTGTAATGTTCTGGCTGATCTGTATATATTTCAGGCTTAGCAACAATTATCACATGAGTCAGGAAGAAATATCCTGTATTTTCCTGCATTTTGTGTGTGTGTGTGTGTGTCTCTGTGTGTCTCTCTCTGTGTGTGTGTGTGTGTGTCAGGTCTGTTAGGCAGAACTCCCACAAGTCCCAGTGGTGCCATTCTTCTAATGGTCCTATTTAAACCCCTCCCCCTGGCTCTCATTCTTCCCCATTCCAGTCAGTTGATCTAGGAGTCCACAGTGCCCATGCCGGCTCTCCAAATGAGATTATTTCACAGCGATTGGCTGGTGACCCTTTTAGCGGCCTATCCTACGGTGTGTGTACACACGCTAAATTATTCATACCCTGAAACAAGTGCGGCACGTCCCATGAATAAGTAAAGCTTGGAATGGTCCTGCTCACCACATTGTATGGCGCCCAGGCCTCTACAGACGCTTTAATCAATAGATTAATATTTCATGGCTTAATCAGGGATAACATTTAAATTAATTTAAGTTCTAATTCGATTTGGTTTCATTTGAGTTGCAGGCAGCCAGGGTGTTTTCTTCCAGTGCCACAGATCTGCTTAATTACATGTACTATATAAATGACTTTTCAGGCATTCTTTTTAATAAGCATTGAGTCATAAATATCCTTAATCAAATACATTCATTTCATAACAATATACTTAAATGAGCTCTTGGATGCTTTGTTTGTAAAATATTTTTTTCTTAGTTTGATATATGCACCTGTTTAATTACAAACCTCTGGAAAGTTTTGGACTAAGCATGGATAAGTTACAGCCAGGTGAGCTGCTGGACGTGAGCCAAAAATGAAAAAAAAATCATTCTACAGTTAACCTTTTATGAATCACCTGACTTTCTGTCTGCCAATTAACTGTCTGCTTTCTCTGGCTAGACAGTGGAGCGAGATAAAGCCTTTTAAATGGGTGGTTCATTTCCTTGAGGCTGGGCAGAGGAGACCTGTGGGTCACGCTCACTTTCATGCCTGACTTTCACTTCATCTTTCCTTTCTGTCGTCTCTGAGCTACCCCTGTGCTCTTTGATTGGGGGACACATAATGGCTCGGATCACCCAGTGCAGCGGCTGAGGTCCATGCAGTGGCACGGTGGATCTATGCTCCTCGCTGGTGTCTTGCTGCAGGAGCATGGACTTCTGAGAACTGGCGGGCTTTTGTTATCTCTGTAATCTTGAGCCAAAAAGCACCTAGTTCTGCTGTTTAATGTACTTTTCTGCAATTGTAATATGATTTCACAGTGCCGTTTACATTGATATGTAAAGAAAATTGTATTTTTTACATTATGTAAGGAAAATGTACCAGATGTGAGTGACAACCTGAGTGTATTATACACTCTGTATCTATAGTGGGTAGGTCGCCGTGACTGTCAGGATTTGGCCAGGTGCATTCTGTTTGACTGTTTGCACATCCATTCTGTTTTTGTCTCGCTATATTCAAGACACGATTACCAACAGTGATTGGTGACGTGTAAGTGACGATTTGTCATTTTGAACACACTCATGCACCAGAACGAATTGTGGCCTCTGCATTTTACCCATCACACGTGGAGCAGATGGCAGCTATCAACAGGGCAAAAGGAACAGTGTAGTGAGACGGTACCTTGCTCAAGGGTACGTCAGTAGTGCCCGAGCCGGGTCTTGAACCTGCGACCTTCAGGTACCAAGGGCACTGCCCAACATATCCAAGTCAATATATCCAATATTCATTAGATCTTTGTGGTAATATTGCACCTGCAAATGAGTGGGTGAAAATGTTATGTGAAGATCTCATCATTAACAGCGAGAGTTTTGCTCAAAGAAGTTAGACATTGTTTCATGTCACTGTGCTTCACTGCTCTGTGACGTAAACCAAAACAGGGCTATGATTATTTGTGTGGGCATCAGTCAGATTTCCTTCTCCTGCAACAACAGGTGATAAGTGGAAATACATGTCTGGACCTTTTATTCAGTTGTTAATCGTAAAACTTATTATTCAGCCTAAAACAACATGCAGTACTGATATAAAAGTTATGTATTTATCACGGTGTGAAAGTCCAGAGCCTCTAAAGGGGTTCTTGAAGTTCAAGGCGGTTAAAACACTGCCGTAAACGAGTGTGCCCTTCAGTATGCATTTCTTGTTTTCTCTTACTATTGTCATTCTTTCACACCCACAGACAACAGGAGTAGGTAAATCTCAGTCCAGCTGTCAGCATGCTACAGTTTGCCTAATTTTTCCTCCCTTTGTGTCATAAGATAGAGCAATCACATCTTTCCCATTCAGCAGGATGTGCTGGCATAGTCTGCCAAGCATCGCTCTCTCTTTCTCTCACTCATATACACACACACTCCCGCTGCGGTCAGGAGGGCACCTTCTCAACACTGGCACGGTTCAGCTCAATTAGCGCGCTTGGAGGTTGGGAGGAAATGATGGCGTGAGCGAGAGAGAAGAACGAGAGACAACGAGGGCGAGAGAGAAAGCGGGGGAAGAGGAAGATCCTTCGTCTGCCAAATCTCCCTCCCGCTCCTGCAGGAGCTTGTGGGCTGCCTTTGTGTGCCGTATGCCTGCCCGCTTTGTTTGTAAATAAGCTGTCTGGAAAATTAGCCAGGGCAGACACTCTCACTCCTGCCCAACACCCCCCACCCAACCACCACACACCCTCCCTCTCTCAGTTTCTCTCTGCCACCTTTCTCTCTGTCTGTCTCTCACCACAGTCCATTTCACTGCAGGCTCACAGGGCCTGATCCCAGCTAATACGGCCCCTTGCAGTGATGAGGAGTGTGGCACTCATGTAACCAGACCAAAAAGCTGCTGTGAGTGTACAGACATAGGCGAATTAATGTTTTATCCTCCCAAAAGGTGCCAAAAATGTTTTTTTTTTTAATACCATCAGAGAAGAACCACTTTTGGATCCCTAAAGAACCTTTCAGTGGATAAACTAGATTGAACCACCAATTGAAAGGTTCTTCAGGGAGCCAGAAGGAGTTCTTGTATGCCATTGCTGCTAAGAACCCTTTTTGGCAGCTTAGTTCTTAAGAGTGTAAAGGAAATAAACATCCTCCCACATTGAGAGGGAACATCGAGTTTAAGAGATTGACTCTAGCAGTTAGAGGTAGACATACAATCCTTTTTCACTGACTTGAATCATTTGAAGACCGTTACCATGAGCATTCAGACCTATGCAGTTACAGTAATGCGGGGTATTTTAAGCAGTGTTAAAGTTAAAGGAATCTGATTAACAATTTAATAATTACAACTAATCAAAATGTAATGGGATTATTTAATTGTAAAAGAAGTGTCCCTACTTGTTATTTCACCTCTTACTCTCTAAACCCCTGCACACACCTGTACCAACTAAACACACATGATAGAAAGATGTTTTTTTTAAGATATTGCTAACGAGAGCATTGTTTAAAGGCGTGCCACTGTCCCTGCCTTTAGCATCTGAGCATAACCAGTTATGCTGATTAAAAAGATGAATATATTGTGCTGGGTGTTATTAATTAAAAAAAAATGAATAAAATGTAAAGTTTACAGAGCTGAGTCGGGCCTGCTTGGGTGAAGTTTGAATTCTTCTGCTTCAAGGTAATCGGTCAGTTTCTTTTTAGCATGATGAGGTGCTTGGACAGATTGCTTGTCGAGTTTACGGTGCTTCCTGCAATGCTCACGTTTAAATAATCATGCAGTCCGCTGTCGCAGGTAGCACAGTCACGTGCACAGATAATCGTTTTAAATGCATTGCAAGTCATTAAAACGAGTAACAGTTCTTATTAAGTCAATAACTGTAATGTGATTGCAAGATTTTTAACCTGTTACACTACTTAATTAAATGAAAAAGTAATTTCATTACTGTAATGTGATACGTTGTACCACATCACACCCAACCCTGATTTACAGAAGTGTTGTGTTTAGACTGGGATATGAAGCAAAATGCTAATAGCCTGATGAACTAGAACTGGTGCTAGATCCACTGGAAGTCACTGGAATGTTCACTAAAATGTACACTATTTTAACTCTAGTGTCACAGGCTGCTATACACTGTGAGGGGTGGGGGTCCAGTGGGGTCCAGTAAGAACTGCATTTTTCACTATCTAGACCTGGTTAAATGTTAAGGTACTGCATGATGATTTATCGTTTCTGTTTAGTGCAAAAAGTTCCTGCCCTTCAAAAATTCAGGCTGTAAAGAGAGAAGTACATGTGAGAATTTAGTGCATAGTGCCCAAATTGAGAGACACACACTGAACAGTTATATTAAAAGTTCTGATAATGTTTTTATCCATTGCAGCAGTGTTTGGAACTGTACATTGTCTGAGCATGTTACCTGAGTGTAGCCTTTCAGGATGCTGCATGAGTTCACTTCATCCACCAAATAATTTGATCAAAAAATGAATAATCCACAAATGACACATCGCTGATGGTGATAACTCAAGCAGGGTGGGCTGTGGTCAGGTGGAGAGGGTATTGAGTGGCAGGATGCCAGCAAGAGTGTGAAGGAAAGCCAAAAGAAGCCAAGCCCACACAGCTCATAAATCACAGCCATGTCTCTCTTCATATTAATGCAGGCAGGAAACAGGGCTTGGGTCTTTGTCTATATCTCTCTGGGATGGAGTGGAAAATGCAGACTCTCTGAGTAATGATTCAAATCAGTCCACAGGATCCCCCACGCAGTCCACGCTGTGGCTCTGACCTAACTCAACACATGGAAATGAAGAAGAACAATGTAGAATGTCTAGAGAACTGAGTAGCGATTTGAAAACCACTGCCCTATTTATTTTTTTGTTGTTGTTGTTTTTAAACAAAAGTAGTTCTTCTGTAGCATCACTCGTAATGTTAAAATGTCCAGTCTGGTCTGATTCCATAGAAGAGCTACTGTAGCACAAATTGCTGAAATAGTTCATGCCGGCAATGGCAGAAAGGTCTAGAAGCACATGGTTCATTTCAAATTACCGTACATGGGGCTGCGAAGCAATTGGGAAAGAGATGGCACCAGGATGCACTTTGGGGAAAAGGCAAGCTGGCAGACAAAGCACACCCACAAAATTTGGGAATACCACGGACAACGACAGTTGACTGTTGCTACTGTGTTGCCCTCCGCTGGATTGGTCTCCTGTCCTGGTTGAACCCTGATTGGTCCGCATAGTCAGCTGGGATCAGCTCTAGCCTCCTGACAACCTGAAATGGAGGAACTGTTTGGACAATGAATGAATATAGTAAGGCATGGTAAATCAGGAACATGCTATAACAGCTTGACGAAACAATGAGCAGACAATATATAAACAGTAAGTAAGTGTAACTAAGAACTGACAAGACAATGGGGAACACCTGGCAAAGGGAGGATAACAGCCAACAGTGAACAGGTGTAACACACAAGGAGGGCATTATGAAGGTGAGTCTACAGACAACATAAACACATAAAGGCATGAGAACAGGAAGGGAGAACATGCCTAGTGAAAACAAAAGCACATGGCACGACAAAAGCAGATCCGAGAGACATCCGGACACCTGAACACCTAACACATCGAATGTGTTTCACATTTCTAACAGTAATTGCTGTGTGCAAGTTTATGCAAGCTTTTGTCCTCACTTTCCTTAATTTCAAGTTCATGCAGTATGTATGTGTTATGACTGATCAGGGCACAGTGTTGTAATTATTTGACAATTTAACTGTTTATAACTTTTCTGAAAACCCCTGATTAGAAAACAATCAAGTGTTCATCAGAATTTATTTCCTCCCTCCCCCATTTCTCATTTTGCCTTTTTCTTTAAGGCTTATGGATTTTGTCCCTTCCCCATTTTTCTTTTCCTTCATCTCCCTCTCTTCCATTCCGCACCAATCTAAATGTCCTTCAGGAATGCCAAGTAAACCGGATTGTTAAAGCAGGGATCCTTGCCAAAGCTAGCAGCGTTGGCACAGCAGCACCAACTGAGTCTTTGTGTGTCTTGTACCTCGTCCTGTAGAATGCCTGTCCTGCACAGTTTGCGCACACTTTTTTTTTTTAAGTTTTAACTTCATTAGTTATATGATGTGTGTTTGAGAAGGGGAACACTGACATATGCAGAACAGGGCTACTTCATGGTGCGAATCACAGATTTAGGCTGTTTTGTTTACAACAGCAAATCAGAAAAAGTTGGTAGTGATTTCTAAATTTACTTTGACTTGTATTTCATTGCAGACAATATGAACACAAAATATGTCCTGTTTCGTCTGGTCAACTTCATTGTAAATATACATCCTTTCCTGTCATTCAGACCTGAAACATGTTTTAAAAAAAGTTGGAACGATAAAGCATTTACCACTTTGTAATGTTGCCATTCCTTCTCACAACATTTAAAAGACGTTTGCAGCCAGGACTTTGTAATGTGTGCAGAATGTGGTTTTGCATTGTCTTGTTGAAATATGCATGGGCGTCCCTGGAA
>JBBPDA010064422.1:0-13062 GCA_037974385.1 Arnoldichthys spilopterus | reverse complement strand
CTTGATTGTTTCCTCTGTCCTGGAAGTCGCTTTGGATAAAAGCGTCAGCCAAATGAATAAATGTAAATGTAAATGCATGTGTTTCATGTGGTTCAACAAATCTCATATCAGCTTGGAGGACTTTAAGTCTATTGCTTTTTATCAAACATCTTCAGCTCTGGGATTTTGGTGGATTTTCTTGCTTCAGGTCTTTCAACAACATTTCTATTTGTGTCTAGGTCAGGTCCTTAGGTCACTGCTTCATATCTGGCCCAAACGACTGTTTTGTAGTTGTCTGTGGGTGCCTATGTGAAAAGTTGCAGGTTCAAGTCCTGACCCAGGTACCACTGAGGTATTGTTGAGCAAGGTTCTGTCCTGGTACCCTGTTCCTGGGTTCACTGGTCCATGTGTGGATTGGTTAAATGCAGAGGTCACAATTTGTCGTCATGTGCTTTGTGTAATGGATGTTTACGATGACAAATAGTTGCTTTCACCTCCTTTTACTTTGAGTAGGCCGTTGCAAAACATTGACTTTATTCTTATTTGACTATTTTTTGGTAGAAATATTTGTGTACTTAGGGTAGCTGTCTTGTTGCATTACCCTCTTTTAAGGATGGCAAGTCGTCCTAGTTAAAATGCTAAATGGGCAAAAAGCATGATGCTACCAACACCAAGTTTCCACTATCCCAGATGTGATAAGGTTCTTATGCTGTAATGTATTCATTTCTTCTGAACATAGGGCTTCTCAATCAAATCACAAGGCTCTATTTGATCTCATTTGTTGACTAAGTGTTTTTCCAAAAGCCTTTTGGCTTGTTCTTGTGACCTTTAGTAAACTGTAGATGGGCAGTAATTTTATTTTAGGAGAACATTTACTTTTTCCTTGCAGCCCTGCCATGCACAACATTGTTGTTTAGTCTTCTTCTGATGCTGGACTTATTAATATTAACATTGGCCAAAGTGAAAGAGGTCTTCAGTTGCTTAGGCTGGGTAATACATGGCAATACATCATATTCATTCACACCTTCAAGTCCCTAAAGTTAGAATCATATGTCCCAGTTTAGATCCCATTGATTAGAACCACCTGCGTGTCTTCCCAAGTCATGCTCAGTTCATACGGACAACTTCCTTCCCCCCAGGCTTTTGTTAAGGCTTCTGACTGGAGCCTATGTTTACCTAGACAGCATATAATATAGAAGTAAGTTCAAGATCTACATCTGACAAAATATTTGCTTAGTGGGATATTTTTATTGTTAGTACTTACCAAATGAAGAGCCAAATTCATGATCCATTGCTAAATTAGAGCTTCAGATTTACAGTAGTTAAAATATAGTTAAATACAGTAGTTAGGACAAAAACGTTGGAATAGAAAATGGAATGGAAAATAGTTTTTCATTGGAAACAGCGAAACCATGTGTTAGATGGATTTAATGATGGACCTAATCTCTAAAAGTTGCATCATTTCTTTTCCTAACCCTTTTTCCAACAATACCACTAATCAACAGAAGTCATTGTGTATGAGAAACAGAGAGCAAGAGAAGTGACATACCAATGTGTCATGTCAGTGGCTTAAAAATACAAAATATTGATTACTTGATATTCACAATACACCTGTGGCCAAAAGGTTTTTGAGAATGGCGCAAATATTAATTTTCACAACATTTGCTGCCTCATTGTGTGGCATTGTGCATATACTCACAACTTTGCCATAGATAAAGAATAGTACCAATCCTTCAAGAACAACTTTTCTCAGTCATCAAAGAACAGTTTGGCAAAGAACAATCTCTTTTCCAGCATGATGGAGCACTGTGCTATAAAGCAAAAGTGATAACTAAATGGCTTGGGGAACAAAAATTTTGGCTCCATAGGCAGGAAACTCCCCAGACCCTCATCGAGAACTTGTGGTCAATCCTCAAGAGGTGGGTGGACAAACAAAACCCACAGATTCTGGCAAACTCCAAACATTGATTATGCAAGAATGGGCTGCCACCAATCAGGATTTGGTGCCTAAACTTAATGTGATTGTCAGTAAAACCTTTGAAACTTATGAAATGCTTGTAATTATACTTGTTACCGTAAAAATATTTGACAAAGAGATTTAAAAACACTGAAGCCGCAAACTTGGTGAAAACCAATACTTGTCATTCTCTCAACTTTTGGCCATGACTGTATAGCCACGGAGCATAGATCAAGCCATGATGCATCGAGTTCAGACTGTGCAATATTATAATATATATTATGTGACCATAAAAAAATTTAATTATCAGTCATTTAGATGATCTGTGTTTTTCCACAATGCAAGGAGGCAGACTGGAGATTTGAATGAGGGCACCACGAACAAACATGACCTTGAATGTGAAAATGAATGGGCTAATTCCAAATAGGAGAATGAGAAGCATGAACCCTAAATGGGTCTGTTTTGATTTTTTTTCCACTTTCTTCAATTGCTCTCTCCAGTGTCACTGAGCGATTTTCCAGACTGCACACTAACACACTAAATATTGTGTAAAAAGTAGTACACTGCCTTTAGAAATGTATTCAGTAGTTTGTACTAAAGGTGTAAAAAATACAGAAGCATGTGGTTTGGTATGCTGCCTGTAAGGGAATATAAAATTCAAACACTTCCGCCATCCCAGAGTTCCCTCAGTGATGAGTGTGCAATGAAACACTACTAGCTAAAAAGCTAAAGGAGAATTGGAAGTCTAGTTTGCATACAAAAGTGTGGGTATGTTTTTCAGGAGGACTGTTGCATTTTGTACTTTAGTGTATTTGCCAAACTGCCATTTTGAGGCAAAGCACTTTCAAACATCAGGCTGAGTGCACTGAGTCCTATCCTACATTTTTAAGGTGTATTTATGACTTAAATTAAAGTCTATTGACATATTAGGTTATATATGCAGAAATATAGAAAATGATTTCTTTTCAGCCATTATTTTAGTTACAAAATATCAAGTAACATGTGAGAGATGGTCTTGCACATAAAAATGTGAAAATTTGTTTTGAATCCAAATTGTGTGTTGCAGGCTAAAGCTGTGTTGAAGTTTATTGAAGCAATTTCTGAAAAAACTCTACGGAGCACTGTAGCCCTAACTGCTGCCAGAGGCCGGGGGAAATCTGCAGCACTGGGACTTGCTATAGCTGGAGCTGTTGTCTTTGGGTATGTGTTATGTGTTCCATGCAATAAATCAAGTCATACACACACCTTTCAAACTTTGTCCCTTGATGTTTTGATGTTCAGCTGTTTTCTTAAAACTTTATTTATTACAGCTATTCCAACATCTTTGTCACATCCCCCAGCCCAGACAACCTGCACACATTGTTTGAATTCATATTTAAAGGTTTTGATGCTCTTCAGTATCAGGTAACAATCTTCATGTTTCAGAACAAGCCAAAGTTTCGGATTGTATGTTGGTCTTAATTAAGACATTTCTGATCTCAAAACTTAAATGATAAGACACAAGTGATAAGACTAGGAGTAAGCCATGACTGATCAACCATACTCTTCAACTGTATTTGCTCAGTGAAATCTTAAGTCGTCATATCACTTTTTCCATGTCTGATATGAAACTTTAAGCTTTAGCTAAATACTGATATGCTCCAGAACTACTACTTTATTATTATTATTATTATTATTATTATTATTATTATTACACATTATATAGAAGCACTTTGCATATGATGACCATTTAGCCACCTAAAAACGTCTCACTCAGATGGAGATCAATCATACGTCCCAAGTATATAGTCCACAAAAGCAGTTGAAAGACTGACCCTCTATCCATACTTCTATTTTACTTTTATAAAAAAAAAAAAAACAGGAACTTTGATACTTAAAACATCCAACAGGGTGAAGGTTAAAACCAATTAAACAGTAGACTTTAGCATGTAAATAAAACATAAAAGGGTAGTTTGAAGCAAAAGGATGTCTTTGTATTTCAATTTGTTTTTGTGCCTTAATTGTTAATGGTGTCATAATATTGTCAGATACTCTGAACATTAGATTATAACTTTATATCAGGACCATATATTTGTTTGGAAGCTAAAGTAAACCTCTTTAACCTCTGGCAGGAACATCTGGATTATGAAATAATTCAGTCTTTAAACCCTGAATTCAATAAAGCTGTGGTCAGAGTCAACATTTTCAAGGAACATCGACAGACAATTCAGGTACGTTGGTGTCTGTCTTGGCTTCTATGTTTCTAATTGCTGTATTGTTGCTTGATGTCTTTGACTTGACCTAATGAGCTATGATCTACAGTACATTCATCCTGCTGATGCTGTCAAATTGGGTCAAGCAGAGCTGGTGGTCATTGATGAAGCTGCTGCTGTCCCCTTACCTCTGGTGAAGAAACTGCTTGGGCCTTACCTTGTGTTCATGGCCTCCACAATCAATGGGTCAGTAAACTAAATTGTATGGCGCATTTACAGTTAGGGATGCACAATCATTTGGAAAACACAATCAGCATTGGCTGTATGTACAAATCCTGTTTCCAGAAAAGTTGGGATATTTTCTAAAATACAATGAAAAATAAATATTTGTGAAATTTTTGTTCACATGAACCTTTAGTTAACTGACAAAAGGGGAGGGGGGGAGAGTTAAAATAAGATAAAGAATTTTCAAGTAAGACCAGTCTGGAAGATTCCAGATTAAGTATGCTAATTGGTAGCAGGTGAGATATCATGATTGGGTAACATTCATCAAAGTCCCAGTCTTTTCAAACAAGGAAGGGTTCACCCCTTTGCACCAAAATATGAGACAAAAGTTCAAAAGGAACATTTCTCAAGGCAGGATTGCAGAGAATTTAGGTTTTTTAACATGTCCAGTACATAATATTGTGGAATGATTTAGAGAATTGAGGCCCCTATGTAAAGGGCAAAATCAGAAAACACTGTTAAATTTGTGTGATCTTTAAGCCGTCAGGCATCACTGCCTAGGAAACTGTTATGCTGCTCTGACAAATATAGCCATCTGGTTTTGGGAGTGCTTTGGAAAACTATTTTCACTTACCACAGTCTGTCACTGCATCAAGAAATGCAACTCGAAACTGTATTACATAAGAAGGAAGCCATACATTGACTCTGCAGAAATTCCAGTCAGTTTTCTGGGCCCAAGCTCATCTCAGATGGACAGAAGGATTCTGGAACCATGTGGTATGGTCAGATGAGTTCACATTTCATCCCATTTCTGGAAAAAAGAGTGTCCGGTTCCCTGTGCCAAAGAAATAAAAAAAACATCCACATTATCTTTATCATTATCTTTTAGATAATTATTTAGTGGTACTATGGAAGATCCGCTACAAAAATTATACATCTCTGCATACGTTTTGGCCAGCTTTACCTCATTTAGGTTAACGTGATATGTAATGGGGAACCTTGTTAAATGCAGTTGTATGAAATTCATTGACTGTTATGTGTTTTTACTGTTGTCAGAAGTCTTTTTTTTTATTTCACGAAGTCTGTCAAGTTTATTTATATAGGGCTTTTTACAACTGACGTTGTCAAAAAGCTGCTTTACAGAGACCGGGTCTGAGCCCCCAAAGAGCAAGCCAAAGGCGACAGAAGCAAGGAAAAACTCCCTAGCTGTAGGAAGAAACCTCGGGAGGAATCAAGGCTCAGAAGGGGGAACCCATCCTCTTCTGATCGACACCGGATCGCAATAACAAAAAACGAACTGTCCAACTGTCCTGTTGTAAGCAAAAGCATTCCTCAAATTCCAGTTGTAAAGCAAGTTTTGTACTTTTTGGATCTGTGCAGATATGAGGGCACAGGGCGTTCCCTGTCTCTGAAACTGATTCAGCAACTCCGAGAGCAAAGCACTGAAAGTCAACAGAGCCTCTCTGCTGAAAACCGAGCAACCAGCACAGCAAGGCTGGCAGCAGGTAAATTCAATTGCATGCTTTACTAACAAAACTGTTAAAACAAGTCAGTGTCTTTACTGGTTCTGTTTCCTGTTCTTTAATGAAAAAACTTCAATTTTGATAAATAGCATAGGTTTACTAGCATTACCAAGAAAAAAAGAATAATAGAAATTGGAATATTAACTAGCTATTGTGAAGTTATTGACTTTCATAGAACATCTTTCCTGCTCTGTATGCACTTAATCAGTTTTTTGATGAGCGTTGTATCATTCTGTCTTCTCCCACAAAGTATGATTCACCAACCAATCCAAAAATTTTACCAGAATGCTTTCCTTAATAATCCTGCAATACGTCTAGTATGACTAACTTGCATGAATGCATAACAATTACCAGTGTAATTGAATAATGTGCACGTAATATGCACATATAACTTTATGGTCTAAATTTTCTTCATTAGTGTTTTTAGTTTAAGTCCCCCAGTATCCTTATTGTGTGTCATTTGAAAACATGCAGTATTTTAGTATTATTTTTTAGTGTTTTAGTGTTTATTGACTAGCAACTTTATGGGGCTTAATATACTTACCATATACTCAATGCTTATGTAAATTAAAATTTCTGGTACTACTTTTTTTTTGGTGTTTTTGTTTGTTGAAATGGTGTTCCATTTGCTAAGGAATGCATATACAACGCATACTGAGGAAACATGTTTAGTACAGTATTGACTAAGGACTTGCATGACAAGACTTGAAACTTATTACTTGCAGCTCAATGACTTATTCACATCTCTGCAGGCTGGTAGGCTAAACCTTTGGTTTAATGCAATTATTACCTCAAGACCAATATACACTGATCAGCCATAGCCTTCAAACCATCCACCAAATATTGTAAAGGTTTGTGCTGCTGAAACATTTCTGACCTGCTCAGACCATAATATGCATGCAAGACCGCTGAAGGTGTGTTGTGGCTTGTGCCTTTGGCGTCAAGATATTAACAGCAGATCTTTTTAGTCCTGTGAGTTTTGAGGTGGGATCAGATTAGTTTGTCCAGCACATGACAGAGATGCTCACATTTCTGAACAATTATTGATGTGCGACAGGTAGCATTGTACTGCTGAATGTGGGATTAAAGTGGTGTACTTGCTTTACAACAATGTTTACCTAGGTACATGTCAAAGTACCATTCAAAGTAGAACATTGACAAGAGAATTGCACTGCCAGCTTGCCTGTTTCCCATAGTGCATTTTAGTGCCATCATGGTAAGCAACATGCATACACATGGCTGACCAATGATGTGAAAGAAAATGGAATTCATCAGACCAGGCCACCTTATTCTATTTTTTCCTGTTCTGATATTTACTTGCCTATTGTGGGTTCTTCCGGAGGTGAACTGGTCAGCATGGGCTCTTTGATTGGTCTGCAGTTACACAACCCCACACACAGTTGTCTGCTGTGTATCCTGCCTTCTTTCTATAAAACCAAAAATGAATGAAAATGAAATTTTTCAGCAATTTGTGCTAGTAGAGATCTACTGGTAGGTGCTAACCATTGCATACCAGGAATACTCCAGGAAGACCTGCCGTTTTAGACACGCTTTGACCGTGCTCCCGGTCATCTAGTCCTCACAATCTGACCATGTCCAAGTCACTCAGAGCCTTACACTTGCTCATTTATTTTTTCTGCTTCCAGCACATCAGGTTTAGCTGACTGTTTACATGATACCATTTGAAAATTGCCATTGTAACAAGATAATTAATGTTATTCACTTCTTTTGTCAGTGGTTTTAATATTGTGGCTGATCAGTGCTTCTACCATGTATCTCTCTAATGTTGCAACACTAGTGAATAGTGATATGACTAAATAGGAAACGTTAATTGTACTTAACAGACCAATTAAAGTATTTCACAACAATGTACATATATGACCGGTGTCTTGTAATGTGAACCAGTTAAGAAATTCCTCAGAATTTGCTCTCAGAAGATTATAAGCAATGCCAGGAAGTGCGACTGATTCCTAATTTGTAACCCTTACTCTGCAGCACGCTCTCTCCATGAGGTCTCACTCCATGAGTCCATTCGCTATGCTCCAGGAGACCATGTGGAAAAGTGGTTGAATGAACTCTTGTGCCTAGATTGCCTAAGTGTGCCGCGCATCATCTCGGGCTGTCCCCTGCCTGAAACTTGTGACCTGTATCCTTCAGCAACAGGCAGTTTACAGTTCAGTTTAATGTTTTATTTAAACTACATATTTGTCTGCCCAGCAATGTTGTTCACACACTTCTGCATAACATTTGCCTATCTGGAGCAGAGATCCCATTCCAGAAATGGGAAAACCAGGGAGGTCATTTTTTTGGGCCAAGTCATGAAATATCAGGGAATTTTGTTAGTAGTATTTGAAATTTTTTGTTGCCATTTATCAGAATGCAATATTAAATGTTCAGTATTTTTCTTTATCCAATTATTTCATCTTTCTTCTATTGCATGAGTTGTTATAGTAATTTGCTTTTTCAGCACCCATTTATCCCTTTCTCGTTAATCTTTTTAAAGAAAAAGGTCTAAGTCACACATCTAAGTGTGTGTGTTCCCGAAGGATAGATTGGTTGATCTGTTTATCAAGTGTTCAAGGTGTGTAATGTTTATCCAAACATTTGATTTTTTGGAGTTAAATTTATGTAGTATTCAAGGAAGTAATATCCATATAAATTAATTAATTCTGTTCTCATTTAAATTATTTGCTCAAAGTTTGTAAAAAAAAAAAAAAAAACAGGTTGATGGGTTTAAATCACAGTGGCTGGGTTAGGTCTATTCCGTACAAAGGCACCCTGTTTTTCTGTTCCATTTTAAGTCCTGGAAATTCAGCTTTTAATCAGTAAAAGTAAAAAGAGAATTTGACTTTATAGTTTACTGACCAACTTGATTGTATTTTACCAAATTTAGAAGCCCTGTTTTTAATCATTGGCAGTTAACTGAACTGTTGATGTAGCTGATTGGACACCTAGTGACTAAAATAATCCATATGTGGAGGGTTAAAATTTAGATCCACTAGCCGACACAGAGCATCTTACATAACTACTACTTATGATTTTAGCAAAAAGTCAACAATAAACATTGTGACAGTTCAGGAAACTGCCACCATCTCAGGATATGTAGGGCTGAATTGGTTGTCTTTGTTTAAGGCTGTTGCTTATGTCATGCCACTTCACACAGTGGTCTACTGCTTTCACCATTTATGTTGGTATTGCATCGGTCATGTGTACAACTACCTCTCCGACTAATCACAGGGTACACTGAGCAGTCATTTTGTGTATACAGGTGTGTTAAAATAAACTACCCTTTCTTTAATGATGCATTATATGTGTATGACACATTTGCCTACTTTTAATAAATTACTTAAATGTATAAGTTTATAAACAGTGCTGAAGGCTTTTATTGCATTGGCGCAACATTTATTTAGCTATTTAGTACATGAAAACTGTGGTTTTCCTTAGCCTCTTATTGCAGGTACTATGTGAACAGAGACACTTTATTCTGTTACCACAAAGCCTCTGAGGCCTTCCTGCAGCGACTTATGGCCCTTTATGTAGCTTCTCATTATAAGGTTGCGTATACTTTTCTGTTTTTTAACTATTCTAGACAAACTCTTATGTTCACTGACTATAGAATTCTCTATACAGAACTCTCCTAATGATCTGCAGCTGCTCTCTGATGCTCCAGCTCATCATCTCTTCTGTCTGTTACCTCCCGTTCCACCGACGCACAATTCTTTGCCAGAAGTCTTAGCAGTTGTTCAGGTATACATTTTTTGATGAGGGAAATTGCCCCCATGAAGAACAAAGTACATTTGCTGCAGAGCTACTGTATCAGTTGGCAAATTTAGCAGGTATAGGATGGTGATGCATAAACTTATACACAGTGAGAGGAAACAACAAGGAAAATAGGTTAAGCTTACTGAAGGCAACTTGCTGATCAGCTTTTCTTTAAAGGTCTGCCTGGAGGGAGAGATTTCCCGTCAATCAATCCTCAACAGCTTGTCCAGGGGGAAGAAAGCATCAGGGGACCTCATCCCCTGGACTGTATCAGAGCAGGTATCACCATTTTTTTGTCAAATGTTAACATCTGATTTTTGTGATTTCATTTTTGCAATTGTCTTTGCACTAATCATTAAATTTGTGTTTAGTTTCAAGATTCAGAGTTTGCCGGCCTCTCAGGGGGTAGGGTTGTCCGAATTGCCGTGAACCCAGATTACCAGGGGGTAAGTTATGCCACTTAAGTAATTTTCAGTACTTTAATTTTCAGTACAAAAGTGAAGTCATATATAATGTTAAATTATTAGATGTGTGGTGTAAATGAATTTTTTTTCCTCTTTCCTCAGATGGGTTATGGGAGCAGAGCTCTGCAGCTGCTACAGCGTTACTATGAGGGACAGTTTCCTCTCCTAGATGAAAGTGAACAGCCAACTACTAGTACAATCAACTCCGTCAGCAGCGAAGTAATGTGCATAGTCATGAAGTGTTGGACTATATTACAGTACAAAAATGTGGCTTTTTTTTGTGGAAAGTATAATTTGAAGAGTGGCAAGAAAAGCTGTTCAAATGCTTGTGAGGACATTTGGTGGAAATACGTTACCCCACCTATAAATATCAAAGATATTCTGAATATGTTGACATTGTGTTTTTTTTGTATATAGGCTGTCAGCCTCTTGGAAGAGGTAGTGTGTCCCCGGACAGACCTGCCACCCCTCTTATTGAAGCTTAGTGAGAGGAGAGCTGAGAGACTGGACTACTTGGGTGTGTCCTATGGTCTTACAGCACAGCTGCTCAAGTAAATGCAATCGTGCAAATCCATATGCACTTCAGAATTGCAGCTTTTTAGTAATGCTCCAACCGACTTTGCTCAGCTTCTAATTTTTCCATTCACAGATTCTGGAAGAAGACTGGCTTTGTTCCAGTATATCTAAGACAAACTCCAGTAAGGATAAAGAGCTGTTTTTGTTATTTTAACACAATGTACATAAGATTGCATTTTTAATTATTGCTTATTTTAAAGTGTCCATATCATGGGGGAAACATTCTTCGCTATTTTGCAATAAAATAACTAATAGCAAACAATGTTTCCTCCATGATATGGATGTAGTATATAAATAGTAATAGTATTCATTTCAAAACATATCTTTTACTCCCCTAGAAATTTAGCTTAAGTCTTTTGAAATAACTGCACAGCTGTCACTATCAGTTATATATAGGACTGTAAATTATGTGCGATTACTTGGATTACAATCAAGCAATTGTTTTTTTTATTTTATTTTATTTTTTAACTTTTTTTAAAACTCTTGACATTCCTGACCACTGACCATCAGTAAGAGTTAGATGCTGGCTAATCGTTGGTTTAAATATTTGTTTATTATTAAACAGGAGTAGTTACAATGTACAAGTTGGTTTTATTGTTAAGGTGAGCGCTATCTCTTTAATATGAAAACAAAAAATCAAGGAATAGAAATCTGCATAAAGCAGTGAGCTCAGGAATGAAGGAAAACAGATGCCTAAGCAAAGATTTGAAATTGATCATGTTAATCTTGGAGCTTACCTATTTCCTCTCATCTAGGTGAGAAAAAATCTTAATAGGCTACTCATTCTTTGTATTTGTTATAGCAGACCTGAACACGTTTGAGCGCTCGTCATATTATAATGAAGTAACTGACATTTTTGTGTGTGTGTGTGTGTGTGTGTGTGTGTGTGTGTGTGTGTGTCTTTTATTCATTTTAGCCTCATTCATAAATCTTGAGTTTCTGAGTATTTTATATCTATCTATATCTGAGTATACTTGGGATTGCTTTTAAAATGAGGAACAATAGAAGACAGAGGCATTGTCATGAATGGAGGGGAGTCTGGAAACCAGTACGGTTAACAAAGAGTCTTTATTTGCAAAACCAGCAACACAGGAACCGCTCCGGCGCTCGGTAGGAGAAAGCCTCGTTTGGCGCTCGGTAGCAACCGCCTTCGCTGGAGCTAGGCTCAGCTCAGTCCGTGTAAAGTTCGATACCGTATCCTATAATGCTAACGCTTAGCTAAGCACATACAAGCAGCACCAACCTGGTGCTGCGTGTTCAATACTGATCCTACTACTAAGTACTTCCTAAGCAGCGCCTACTTGGTGCTGCACATTCGAAACTGACCCTACAATCGTTGCCTTCTGACGGCATACAACGAGTATCCTATGTGCTCTCCCCGTGTCCCGGCCCTGCCTATATTGCCAGGTGATGAGGGGTCTAACCAGCCGCACCTGGATTAGGTTGGGCCAGTTAGTACTCGGGGGATGGAGACCGGTGCCGACCGCTGGGTGGCGGCAGTCCCCTTTCCACTGCAGGAGGTCCTACCTGTTCCCTTACAGGCATAGTTACAGAGGGATTAAAATTGTTCTTGGTTTTAGAAACGTATACAGGCATAATAAATGTATATCAAATAAAAATAAAGCAAAAAAGGGATATGGGCCATTTTATTTCACTTAAAGCTCTGTCCATTGAATGCTGATGTGCAAGAGTAACATGAGCTTGTTTTGTAACTCCTAGAATGACCTGACAGGAGAGCACTCCTGTATAATGTTAAAGGAACTAAATACAGAGGATTCAGCTGGACAGTGGTTGCCTGCCTTCTGGAAAGGTAAATGTTATTACACACATTTTTTCATCACCGCTCAATGCTTTCGACTTGAGTGCAAAGTAGAGGTATGATTTAAAAAAAAAAAAGAGAAAGAAACACTGTATAATAATGCTATATTTTGGGTTTTAAAATGGCATCAAACATGGAAGTACCAATAATTATGTTAATGTATAATATTAAGCCCATTGTTAATCCACAACAAGTGACATTGCATGCTCATGTTAATGCACCTACCTTTTGTATATTTTAATTGTATTTTTGTTAAATATCCAAGGATAGAGCATGTACAATGTATATAAATATAAATCTGGTCACACAACCACAACTTTTCTAACAGCCTGGACAGATAAAAAAATACTGATACACACTGCCATTCATGTTTCAAATATATGTTTACAATCATGTCACTTCACACTTTCAGCATGTATAGCCATCTGTTAGATATCTATTTATCTATATAGATCTGTATGCACATTGTAAAGTTATTGTTTACATTTCATATATACAGGTCCTTCTCAAAAAATTTGCATATTGTGATAAAGTTCATTATTTTCTGTAATGTACTGATAAACAT
>JBBPDA010064362.1:0-13064 GCA_037974385.1 Arnoldichthys spilopterus | reverse complement strand
CAGCAGGCAGCTACCAACAGCACCCAGGGAGCAGTGTAGTGGGACAGTACCTTGCTCAAGGGTACCTCAGTAGTGCCCAGGCCGAGACTCGAACCTGCGACCTTCAGGTCCCAAAGGCAGTGTCCTAACCACTAGGCCCCCAGTGAGCAAGTCAAAGGCGACAGAGCCAAAGAAAATTCCCTAAACTGTAGGAAGAAGCCCCGGTAGGAACCAACATTGGTAAGTCGACATCGTATAGCAATAGCAAACAAGAGAAAAGTAAAATAAATAAATAAATAAATAAAAATAATACATATACATATAATAGTCTCAGTTTAAATAGGCAGCAGCAGCAGTTCCTTCTGTACAGGTGCTGCAATGACTTTAGATCAGTTCTTTGGAGAATAGGGCTGTTCATATGGGCTCTTCTCAGCAGGAGTGCATGGGTTAGGACTTCAACCAGAAATATGGTATCAGGGTGGGTCAGGCTGGTCCAGACAGCAGAATGGGACAGGATCGCTGGTATCGCTTGTATGTAAATGTATACTTATGTACATCAAAGTGTGTAGGTTCACATGTCTATACTAATACACTCACATGTCAATAATAATCATTATTGTTTATTTATTTAACAATAATGTGTATAATCATCATTTATTCAAAAAGAACTATGGCCAGTATAGACTGAAATATTATAAACCAGAAAAATCATTCTTTGTCAAGTTATCTGCCTTGACACTGGGTGATCACATTTGATGTGCTGCTCTGTTTCTGTAGCTCTGTTTCTGAGAATTCCATGTTTAAATCTGCATGCTGGGTTAAAGGAGCAGACGCAAAGAGGAAAACGGCCTTCGGCGCTCCGTGAATACTCATCACAGCTCACGTGATTTATGGGAGGCCTTTGCCTTGGTGCTGGAAGCATCTGCTGGAGCATTCTGACAGCACTCAGACAGAGAGAGGAGGATGTGAGGGCGCCGAGGAGGGGGTGTAAGTTATCTCAAGCTGCCCCCCACCCCCGCTGAAACACGTGGCCCTCGACACAGTGGGGGAACATCCACCTTAGATGAGTTGATAAAGCTCTCGTGAGACATCTTATCCATCATGAAGTGGCAGGGCCTACTGCTGGGTTTGTGTTCTGCTTCGTTGAGGGTGATTAGTCTGTGGCGGCCAAACAAAGAAACACAAACATGAGCCCTGCAGCCCTCCCTGGAGAGAGAGAGAAACAGAGAGAGAAAGATAAATAGACAGAGAGAGAGAGAAAGAGAGATACAGAGAGAGAGAAAGAAAAGGAAAAAGGAAAGAAGAAAGAAAGAGTGGAAAAGCGAGAAGAGAAGTGAGAGAGAGGGGGGGGGGAGGATAGAGAACATTTACTCCGTGAGTCTTCAGAGAGATAAAAATCTAGCAGAGTGTGTATGGAGCTTACTGCTGGCAGCCAAACAGACAGCATGAGTGACTGCATGCCTAGGGAGGGCTACCTCCACTGAGAAACGGGTTTAGGAAAAGAGAGAAAGAAAGTGAGCCTGTGGGATTGCTGGAACACAGGATGACCACAGTGGTCATGGACACCAGTGTGACAAAATGTTTTACTTTCAATAAGAGAAAAGGAAAAACTTCTGTTTTATCCTTTCTAAAGCTACTTTCCAAAACGTCATGCACTGGTCAACATGTGAATCGGCCAAAGAAAGATTATAACAGGGTAATCTTAAAATTGGTCTCTAATAACACTGAATCAATAGCGACTTTACCTTGTTGATTCTCAGGAACAAAATCAGGATCTAATGCATGATTCAGAAGGGTCTGAAAATGTTAGCCATTTATTTTTTAACCACATCAGGTTTCTTCCCAGTTCCATCTATTTGGTTTGCATCTCAGGAAAACCCTGCTCTTCCCCTCCTGCCTGTAGGCTCCAAATGAGAAATGACACATCAGACTCATACTACAACCTTATTTCTTAAAAACTGAACAACATTCACAGTGTTTTTTTAAATCAGGATGCTTTTTGTTTCTAGAAAAATTGCACTCATTAACAGGTTTTAAAATGTTTCATTGGAGCAATACTGGAGAGCAACCAATCTGAGCACTGCACCACTAATTGAAAAGTTCCTTCATCAAGTATAGACTGTGTGATTTTGGGCTGTCTTAGATAACCTTTGGTTGTGGCTCCAAAATGGTGGTCCTATAGTGAGAGAGGTTGGCATGGCAGAGATGGCAGTTGTCATGGTCTTGTGAACAAAGATAGCCTGGGATAAAATTGTCAGAAATGTCAGAAATTTAGGATTACCATCACACAATGTGATTGCTGTTATGACCTACATCTACTAACCAACCAAAAGGAACACAGCAAGGCATGACTAGCTTCATTGTTTACCACTATCATGTTGTTAATGGATAAAGCATGCAAAAGATGTTTTATTCTTGTGTATAAACATCCAACTTGAGGTTGTACTCAAATTTATTAGATCCATGTCTTGCAACAAACTTTTAAAACTTGCTGAAATATCACAGCCTGTAGATGCCTCGAGGAAACCAAAAGGTGGCTAAGGAATCTTTTTGGTACCTTTATTTTTAAGAGTATAAACACAGATAGAAGCTGCATCCCACATCAGACTTCTACACTTTACATATTACTTTACTGAAAGCTTTTTTTTTATTTCTGTGTATATTTCTAATACATTATTTTGTGTGGCAGTATGCAATTTGGGAGGTAGCCCTTATTTGGTCATAACTTTGTTGCAAAATTCGAAGCACTTTTGGTCCTTTATTGTAGATACTGGAGGCTTGGCCCAAAGGCACACAGCATGTTCAGCTTTTAGTTTTATGAAAGGTAAACTTATTTTTCTGAGACATTGTCATTACTTTGCAAAAAAAATAGCCATAGTCAGAAATGTAACTACACAATGTGTTGATGCGGACCACAATGCGACTGTGATTTGTTTGTTTGGCAGCATCACATTTTCACTCCACTTAATTTGTTTATACCTCAGATTTTGACTGGGGTTTTTGCCATAGTAGAACAGCATGCTATGGCAAAAGCAGTTGAACACATACATGTGCAGGTGTGTATCTGGCCAAGCTGTAGCCATCCAAGTTGTCATTGTTGCTTAAAGTCTATAGTAATTTTACTGTAAAACATGGCATGGAATTAATCAAAAATGTTTCTGAAATGCATGTTTGTGAAAGACAAAAATAGGCTCATTTATAATACTCAGCATGACAGAACAACTGTAACCTTCCAGCACCTGCCATGTAGACCTGTGCTATTGATCATTTATGCATGTGTTCGAGGTCACTCACCCATTCCATTGACATCAGCATGGCTGCAGGACTATTTTCTCTTTCTCTTTCTCTCTCTCTCTCTCTCTCTCTCTCTCTCTCTCTCTCTCTCTCTCTATCTATCTATCTATCTCGCTCTCTCTCTCTCATCACACACACACACACACACACTCACACACATACACACTATGATAGCAGTAGCCTGGGATGGATTAGTCTCCTCTGTGCAATCAATCATCTTCATTTTGTCAGCCATTTGGTGAGCTGTAGGGGGTCATCCTCAGCAACAACACTGCTCTGCTCCGGGTTTGGGGGGCTCAAGGGCAAGTCTGCTACTAAGAGAATCTGCTCACATGTGCCCCAGTAATGTCTAAGTGGGAAACTCCAATTTACAGAGCCAATTGCGAATAAATGCTTGCTCTTGCTCACACACTCATTTTGGACCATGGAACCACATGGACATATGAGTTCATTTTCAGCAGTCCCCAGTGGTTAGTTGACCCACTGGACTTTTCCCATTAGAAATCTTAGTTGGGGACATTACACTGTAATCAGTTAAGTCATAATTTGTATGCAAGTTGTTTTAAAGGTTGTTAGTGAAAATATTCCAAGTACCTCTGGAAAATGATATGCAAGCTGTTGGAATGAATCATACTTTTAATAGTCACTATTCATGCCTACTAAAGTCTTTTGCAGCACCATTATGAAGTTGTTGTCAAATGGAAATAGAAATCAATGGCTATTGTGTCGTAAAAAAATAGTTAATTATTCTAGCATAGCTTAACTAGCCATTATTAGTTTTTTATTGTTCTATAAAATAGTAGTCTTGCAAGACTGCTGCCAACTTAATGCTTGGCAAAAGGCCACCTACTTTGAAAAAGAACAATTTTACTGGCAAATCCAACAAATATGAAACCACAGACTGTTGTTTTTGTATGATGTGTACGAGCAGACATTTTCCAAAATGTGGCCACTAAAATAACACAAAAATGCATTGGCAAATGTGATGGTATCTATCCTTCAAGCCCCTTATGCTTCAAAGAAGCCTACTGAATAATAAGAAGTAATGATCCAGCTAGAGTTTCCAACATACATTTTACCCCACTGGCCAGCTGGGTCAGTTGATCAGTTTTAATGAGCCTTTGTATATTTTTTCATATTTAGAGATTAATTTTGGTGAGAACTGAAGATCCTTTACTGCAAGTGATAATGGAAGCCTACGCAGGTCTGGCAAAATTAACAAATTAACACAAGCTACATGGTCATTGCAAGAGTTGGAAGGATTTGGGCTTATCAGCAGCATTGTTTTCATGTGAATCACATACAGGTGGGATTTTTTTTAATATTAACTGCAACATTTCCTTAGTACACACACAGGTGTAAATAGAAAGTCTAATAAAGTGCATTAAGGAAGCAAACTCTACCATCTGAAGTGGAATTAATCTGCAACATGACAAATATTTCCTAACCGGGACCATTAATAAACCTTTAACACCACTATTAATTGAGGTTACTGGGTCTGCTTCTCTTGGAAGGCCAATCAGAGCTTGCCTCCAGCAACTTGAAGCTGAATTTGCCTACATCTTGTCCAGTGTTTTCATATCAGGACAGCTTGTCAACCATTACCTTTGACCATTATCCTTGAGCTCAATCTACAATGACTGGGGTTTCCAGCCATCTTGTACATTCGAACAGATCGTCTATTAGTGGGGGCTCCTGCTTATCTGCCTTCAGACTATTTTAACTACCAAGGACCTTCTTCATGTGCTTTATCTACTGCCCTCCACCTAGTCAGAACAGTGGATTTTGCTCCAAGTTATAAACCTTAATTGATGCCTGCTTTATCAACTGAGTGCTTTTTGTCTTTTATATTTGTTATTGCTTTTTATCCCTTCTAAATACTGGTTCCTCCCAAGGTTTCTTCCTCTAGCTTAGGGAGCTAGTCCTTGCCTCTGTTGATTTGGCTTGCTCATTAGGGGCTTGGACCCAAAATCTGAAAACCTACTTTGTGACAATGTCAGTTGTAAAAAGCACTATATGAATATAATTGAGTTAAAATTGAGTTGAATTAATTGAAATTGAAACTGACTATTTGTCATTGTGGACACACACTATCACACAAAATGCACCACAACAAAATGTGACCTGAACCTGCAACCCTCCGATAACATGGGCAAGTCCTTAACCACTATAGGACCTCTGCCCAAACTGCACACTAAAACAACCGCAACTTTCAGAATCTGGCAGTGGTGGCTCAGTGGTTAGGACCTTGCTCTTATGAACTGAAGGTTGTAGGTTTAAATCCTGGCCTGGTCACTACTGAGGAGCTGTTAAGCAAGGTAACATCCAGCTGCACTTTTCCCCAGGCACTGTTAATAGCTGCCACTGCTCCACATGTGCACATGTGATGGGTTAAATGCAGAGGTCACATTTACTTATTTACAATCCCAAATCAGAAAAGTTGGGACGGTATGGAAAAATTACACCTGAAACACTTCATCACTTGGTATCTTCAAACCCTAAACGTCTTTTAAGTGTTGTGAAAAGGAATGGCAACATTACAGAGTGGTAAATGCTTTACTGTCCCAATTTTTTTTGGAATGTGTTGCAGGTCTGAATGACAGGAAAGGTTGTATATTTTCAAATGAGGTTGCCCAGACAAAACATGACATATCACTTCTATATCTTTCTTCAATATCCTGCTCCACATCATGAGGGGCAAAGTGGGACTGCAAAAATTGCACATTTTTTATTGTACAGATTAAAAATGGTACACAGGTGGCTGGAGGAGATGATATTACTGCTTAATATATATTTTTTTAATTTAATTAAGCTAAATGCTTAATACTTCTATATTTTGATCCAGATAGTCATTATGACATGGAGAGTGGGACTGCAAAATTTGCAAAACCAAATGTGTGGACACTTAATCAGAGTGCTGTCAAGCGCTCAAAATTGCAATGGTTGTGGCCAGTTTAGCATGCATTCTATATCAGACAGTCCTTGTGGCGCGAGTTGGCATTAATAATGAACAGAATATTTCCAGTCACTGAAGCCTTCTGCCATGTTATGCAGTTTTTGCTTCAGAGTAATCTCAGAAATTCATTTTTTTTTAATTAATTATTATCAGAAATAGGAAAATGCATTAATGCTCACAATCTTTAATAACATTAAAGGGAAGATAACAGTTGCGGCACGAATGTACAAGGAAATAGCAGCACATTATGCAAATCGATGCATTTTACAGAAACAGCACACCGTTCAGACTTGCAATGGAGCCAGGTCAAACCATTCCATTCCCCCAAGATACGTGCTGCACCTCATTAGTCTAATTGTCATTGATCGCTATCAGATGCTTTTATGCCAGACTGCAGGCATCCTACCAGAATGCATTAACCTGAAGAACCCAGGGCTGTGTTGTCATACAGGGCAAAAGAAGTGGCTTGATAATGTGATTTCAAAACCTTTAGGACACATCAGGTGAGAGGTGGCCAGCACATGATTAAAGAAGAAAGCTTTCAACGAGATTACACAACTGGGCACATACACAGACAAGTATTACAAAATGAAAACTGCACGAGTTCTAAAGTGGTTTGCAAAAATGTGTACATATGCATTTTGGTGACTGCAACATAGTCATGTTAATCCCATAAAAATTGTTGGTTCAACATATTTAAACTAGCAAACATTTCAGCCTCTTTGAAACTGTGCCTACAGATACAAGTCATTCTTATAAGCATGCCCTTACATTTATCACCCTTTCAAGTCGACAAATTTAGGATCAGGTGTTCCAGATTAGGTGTCATTGATTAGAAGGTTGTGGTGTCATCATGCATTAGGAAAAAAAGGTTGTGGAGTCTCCCAGTTTATCTAGGACTGGCTCCCACAACAAATTCAGGTTGAGAGCAGACTCCAAGCAAAAGTTTCCCAGACTTCCGTCACCATATTGACAGGTAACTCTTTTAAGAATTTGACCTGCGTGGAAAGATTGTCAGGAAAAACATTTGCTATAGGATAGACTATAGGTTACCAAAGAACAAAAAGGCCAGAACATTTGGAGTAATGAAGAGTTGTTTGGCCACAGTAGCAGTACACACATGGCATAGACCAAAGACAACCTTTCAGGAGAAGAACCCCATAGCAATTGTGGTGAAAACATTATGGTATATATATTATATATTTATAACTCTCTGCACACCAATGGACTTCTTAGAGTAAGATACAGGCCTAGGCACTGAACCAGAAACCAGAAATTTAAGTTATTCCTTTTAAGACATTATTTGTAAATTTTGTTTTGAGCCATTGATTCTTATGCATTTGCCATTTGGGGCAAACTACACTTTATTATATTGCATTTGTCTAGAACGCATAAATGAAAATTCCTCCTTCCATGACTGCTGGGGTAAGGTGATCACAATGCAGAAAACATGATCAAGGTGAGTGGAAAAAGCAATTACAGTTCAATTTAAAATGACAAGCAAACAAGAAGTGTGCCTTTTCAATTGTATTTGCTGCTTAATGCTATGAGGAACATAGACTTTAAAGGTGAAAAAAGGCACATTTTGATTTCAGTTTGACTTTCACTCTGTCCCTATCCATTACATCTGGGACTTTGTCCACAAGATCAGGATGAGGCTGAGGTTAAGGCATAAAAAATATAGTATACAGACCACTTAGTTACAGCTGGTTGTCCTGTTCAGTGTCACACAGTTTTGTTATAGGGGCCCAGATGTGATCCATCATCTTATTTTCTTCTTCAAGAAACTGGATGACTTCACTGTGATAATTTGGCATAAAAGAAAACATGAGAGAGCCCTGGAAACACTAAGCCAGTTTTGCTCCACTGCAGTTATTTGGCATTGCTTTTTAAACAGAGTCAGCACAGATTTGAAATCAGAATCATGCAATTTACAATTTTTATATTCCATCTACCATGCTTATGTTAATCCTTATAAAATTATGTCTTAAATCATCATGAGGTTCCTCATGGTAAGAAAAAGTGTCATATCTTTTAGTATATTTAGGCCCAAACACTTCCTTCTCTCTGCGTCGGCATAACATTGCCATGTGTGTTGCTTCTGAAGGCGGCAAGTGACCTCTGTGAGTTCTTTATCATAGAGGAGGCATTTTCTCTCTTCCTACTTCTCTAAGCTCTCTTACTTGGGAGTTATGAAAATAAAGCAGTGCTACAGGGCAGAGGGACAGTTATCTCCTCTGCTACCTCAGGTCCAGGTCTCCACAATCTCAAATAGTTCCCATTTAGATGCGCTCAAGACATTAAAACATGAAAGTTAAAAGAGCTACAGGCTAGACACTGGACTTAAACCACTGTTCCTGTACTGATCTATTATAACTTCAGATATGATTTTGCCTTAGAAGTCTAGATGTGTTGAGTTATAATTGCCATTTTACTATACATTGGATTAATATAATTATTCATATGGTATTGCATTCACATTCACTGCCCATTTTGTCTGCACCAGGGACATCACTAAATTCAATTCAGCTGGACTCTTGCAGAGCAAAACATGGTCTTTCCCTTGAATGCTTTCCATAGATAGGCTCTTGCCTGGAGGGGCAACTGTCCTCATCACAGAGGTTGCAGTAGAATGGGCATTGGCAAGGCAAGTATTTACCAGCATAGTAATTTATTATCTTTTTGACTTTTTTTTTAATTTACTAAGTTTATTGATCCCAGAGGTAATTGCTAGGACCTCTGCATTTAACCCATCACCCATGGATCAGTGGGCAGCAATCAACAGCGCCCGGGGAGCAGTGTAGTGGGGTGGTACCTTGCTCAAGGATACCTCAGTAGTGCCCAGGCTGAGACTTGAACCTGCGACCTTCAGCTCCCCAAGGCAATGTCCTAACCCCTAGGCCACCTTTGCCTAGTAATATGTATATCTGTGTTTAACAGTAAGCCAGCCACAGAGCAGCAAAAGTGTTAATGCGTATATTAAGGACTAACCACTTGTTAATCACTTTAAGGGCTAACCACTTGACTACAAACAATGCGCATAAGACTGCTAAATCAAGATAGCAAATTATGTAGTCTAAAAGAATTTAAGTCACTAAAAATAATGTATTTATTTTTAAATGAAAGGGAGAGCAGTAACTTTTCACTGTGACTTTTTTCTTACTCAATAGCTTTTTCCCCTTCCCTCTCTAGGTACTTGAGGATCCCTTATTGGATAACGCTGCTGTAGCACCATAAGATAACTACATCTCATTTAGAAAACTAGTTTTCTCATTAAATTATAAACTATATAAACTTATACGATTGATTATTACATTATTAAAAGACTCTGACGTTTTATCCATTTCTCTTTTGCAAGAATAGCCAAATTCCACTTGCAAAACTTGGTAAACATGCCCCTGCTCCAAATTTTGTGTTGTAGACATTAAAAAAAGTCTAAATTTGTTTACATTTTTAAATGTAAATGTTCAAATGTTGCACAAGAGAATGAACAAATCACAGATTCGGGTTTTTGTTGCACTTTATAAAATGTCCCCACTTTTCCAGAAAAGGTTTGTTAAATGAGTTTGTTGGGTTAGCATCTATAACACATCTGCAGAGTTCAAAGTTCAGTCTGAACTGAGGATTTGTTCAGACAGAAGTGGGGAAATGTATATGTACCAGACATAAATTTTCTTCACAGGAATTTGCATTATACCTATTCATAAAGTGTTTGAGTAAACTCATTGTTGGGCTTGTCAGGTCTCTAATCCTGTAGATTTCTAGAGAACCTCTGGCACGCTTTCCTGTATTTACCTCGGACTTAAAGAATTATTTGAACAACAAACTGTCAGCTTCCACACTCCTTGCACAGAAGCCATTGCCTTCTGAAAGAGAACAGCATTGTGAAACCCTTTCTCTTGCAGGACTATTGTGTGCATAGCTATGTAAATGCTTGGGATACAGAGTTGACAAGTTAATTCAGTGCAAGCATCCCCAACTACGTGATTTATGACTTCTGTGCAGACAACATACAGAGCTAAAAAGCTAATAAATAATCAATTCCCCTTTGAAGATTCTTGCCAAACCTGCTATAAGATGAGCTCTAACGTAAAACTCTGCAGAAGTTATGGCCACTCACATGAGTCTCCTCAGTGAACTGGATACAACAACTTTTTTGCCTTCTCACATACCAGACTCATTGTAATGCCTATGAAAATCACAGCCGGCAACGCCCTTAGAACCATCAGTAATGGCATATTAATAACAGGGTTTTCCACACAATTGGCTAGCTTTTTAGTTCACACCACCACAAGGGAACATATGGTGCATTAAATCTCTATCACATGCTCTATCATTTTCTTAAATCTTAAAGGGCAGAGCACAGACCACCTCTTTGTTCTTTGGCTTTAAAGTGCTTTAAGAGAGCTTGAAGGTGACAGGGTGCGACATTAATACTCTCACCAGCAGACCTGAAGTCTCCCTGGTCATCCTTTACAGCTCAGCTGTGCTTCATGCACAGGCAACAATGAAGGCTAGTGTATCATTGCCCAGTAAAGTATTGAAAAGAATGCAAGAACAGGACTGGAAAATTTGTGCTCCAAACAAGAAGCAGCAATGGGTTTTGATTTTAGACGATCTGTGTTGCAAATTTATGGTTTAAATAACGTGAAGCAGGTTTCTGCACTCTCGCTATATTTGAATGCTGCTGCTATTAAGGATGCCTCTTACTTTTAGCACTTTATTTAAATGTTTATTTAGCCAACTTTCTTTTTCAAAGGCAACTTTGGCTAATAAAAAGTATTGAAACTAGAGTCGGGTGGTGGCACAGTGGTGCAGTGGTGAGTGGTGTTGCCTCATTTTGGTTGTTGCTGTCTAATTTTTTGTTAATTCAGCCAAATGAATATCATATTCAGCTAATTCACAGCATAACAACCAAATGTTGATCTGAACATTGCTTTCCAAATACAAAATTCAACTTGCATTACAGATTAAAAACTCAAAATGGTCAACATATGCAGAAAATGGTAGAACCCAAAAGCATGCAACAAGCTACAAAGTCAAACACATTGCTAATGGTTTCTTAGTGATCCTTTTTTAAAAAAAAATATAACACTGTCAAATGACAAGGCTTCAGTTAGACATGGACTTGTTCTTAGGCTACACCACAAAACCCTACCTCAAGCAAACCTTCTAGAGGGTTGAGGGTAGGATGGTGATGAGGAATGTAAACACTCATTCTGAGTCTACGAATAATCCACTGAGAAAATATTGTATAACAGCCACTGCAAATTCAATTTCTGATAAACTGATAACCAAAAATCATCTTTAAATAAACTGAGAACATCTACGGGCTAATTATATCATGAAAAAACAGCAAATAAATAAGCAATATATGAGAAAACATCATCAGATAGAAACCCAGGAAGAGTTTTTAAATGTGACCAAAGCTTCATAGCTGCAGTAATAGATCACAAGCCTACTGAGCTTAACAAACTTGTACCAAGGAATTTTTTATATTATTTATTTCTTCTTTGTCCTAACACTACTTCTCCTCCAATAAACAAGCATGTTTTTCTCCTGTTTATAGTCCTTGGCTAAAGCAGTGTGTGTGATTACATCACATACATAAGCAGCACAATTAAAGCCATTCCTGTCACATGGAACTGGATTTTGCCAGAAACCATAATCTTGATAAACAACAGATGCCTCTGCCACAAAAAACGCTGTCCTAATGAGAATTAACATTAACTGATGCTCATCTATTGGTCGCTTCTTCTGGATGACTCTTTTCAGTTACTAATTTAAGGTAAAATGTGAAGTTGAATGTGTACAATGAATGCATTGTACTGTTAAATATCATCTTTATCTTTCTAGGATATCAGAATTTTTCAGGCATCTGTTACAACACCAACACGTATTATGCCTTTGTGACACTTGGAAAAGCCTTATTTTAATCATATGTTCAAGATGTTTGCTGATCATGTGAGCCTATTTTGAGCTTGGGTACTTTTTTCACAGTCATCCAAAGTTGTGAGAAGAAACAACCCTTAACAATGGATTTGCATTTGTCTTGGATTTTTGCAATTTAAATCACATTACAGATGTAGGCAAGTGTAGCATTAGGAGTCTTGCCCAAGGACTCTTTTTAGTGTAGTGTGGTATATTTGTCCAGGTGTGGAATTGAATCCCAGTCTCTTGCTTGGAGGGCAGCAGTAGTACCCATTATGCCACATTGACCTGTCAACTAAAATTAGGGGCATTCTCGACTAAAATTAGATGTTTAATATGTTATGCCTTATGCTATGCAGCATTCTCTCCAGTTTGATAAAATTCATGATTTTATATAATTTTCATTTTTTTATTCATCACTGCTCTCTCATTACATTACTAGTACTAGTACTAGGACTAATATTAATAGTGTGACAGGGGCACAATGCAGGTTATCACCTCTGTGGTCTCAACCAATCCTGACTGATAGTCTAGCCACTGCTCTATAGGCAAAAAAATATAATCAAGTTAGCTTTCTTGAAAGAAAAAAAAACAATAAATTATCATATCTTTGGCAGAAAAAAAAAAAAGTTATTTTTCAGTCTAAAAAAGAACCTTAGACAACCAAGCAGCTACCACACCAACTCTAATTTTTACCTCATTTTATTTGTATTCTCTCCTTTGTGGTGGTGATTTGAAAATAGTTACTAGAGTTACATGGCTGTATCATAGTGCATCTCTTAGTGTCCCCTGTCAGTGCTAGAGCCTTGGAATCATCCTAACTTTCCCCCCTTTTAGACTAGAACAGAACTATTGATCCCCCACTGGGGAAATGTACTCATTACAGCAGCTAAAAGAATATATA
>JBBPDA010064321.1:0-13066 GCA_037974385.1 Arnoldichthys spilopterus | reverse complement strand
TGTGCTGCACTGTGTGTTCTGACCCCTTTCTATCAGAGTCAGCGTCACTTTCTACACCACAGCAGCTCTTCTGTGCAACCAGAACGGCTAGTCTTCACTCCCCATATGCATCAGTGAGCCTTGGGTGCCTATGACTCTGTCACCTATTCACTGGTGGTTCTTCCTTGGATCACTTTTGGTAGGTACTAACTACTGCACACCTGGAACACTCCACAAGACCCTTTCGTTCTGGAGATGTTGTCCAGCCCCCTGGTAGCTCCCTGTTGTTGAAAAAGTGCAAAAACACTGCCTAAGCACTTGACTCTCTCTCTCTCTCTCTCTCTCTGTCTCTCTCTCTCTCCCTCTGTAGAGACTGAGGTTCGGGTCAGTCCGGTGGTCCCTGTATGTGGGGTCAGTGAGGCGGGTCAGCTTTGGTTCAGCACGGTCCAGAGAGGCCTGTTTCTATGTGATGGAAACATGTGGCTCACCATGCTGCAGGGTACGCTCACACACACACACACACACACACACACACCCACACACACACATATACACACATGCTTCTATACACACTCTAGTGTCATCATCAGGGATGCCGTAAGAGCGTTGGCCCGACTGGTACTGCTAAATTTAAACCCGAACCCGGCCCCCACTCTAAGTTTGTGTGAAGAGTGCCTCGCTCAGCCCACAGTCCAGACCAAAGGACTAAAATCTGGTCTGACCAAAAAGTTGGTCTTGGTCCATGAACCTTTTTTCGGTTCGATTGCAGTGTGAAAATATTTTTTGGACGGACCACTGGGATGGACTTTCGGACCACTAACAGGAAGCTGAAGCAGGCTACACAGGTTTTACACACCTGTAACACACTCACAGTGTTCATTATCTGTGTGTTTCTGTGGAATTCCTGATCATATCTGACGGACAACATCATCCACTCTCCAACTGCACTAAGGCTCCTCTAGCTGCTGTTGCTGCTACTCACAGAAATGCTTAACACACTCCAGGGGAACTTAAAGAGTCTGCTGTGACCTTTCCACCTACCCAACATGCATGGACCTCTCATTCACTGATGGCAACAATCATCCACTCCTCAAACTCCGGAGCTTTTCCTAACAGTTTGTACCACGAAAGAGAGAAAACAAACAAAAATATATAAAATCTAAATAAAAGCCAGGCAAGGAGACCCCTCAGGGTTGGGCTAGGAAGAGGCGGTGATCAATGGGACAAGACTAATGGGGAACAACAGAGCACAGAGGACACAGATGTGGATCCAATGACCATGTAGGACAGGGGCCATGGTGAGGGGCAGAGACACCAAAGGTGGGGCAAATAACATGGGGGGGGGGGAGCAGGAGCACAGGGACGATGAACCTAGACAAACCAGGAAAGATGACCGTGTGAAGCCAAACAGACGCAGGGCAAAGTGTAAACACACAGCATGTGACAGAACGACAGACAGACGGTAAGAAACAGACAGAAAGGGAAAGCGGAAGACCAGAAGGATCAGAGAGACGAAAAAGTAGGTGAGATGGCAACGTGTGGAGCGAGAAAGAGAAAGAAAGGGGCAAGGGTGCAGTGGCGCCCTCGTGTGGCTGGGATGTCACAGTTCCTTCAAACCATCTGGATCTCTGTGGCTAATGTTGATGTTCCCCACAGAGAAAGAGAGGCTGGACTATGTGGAAGAGCACCAGGACCTCTTCACCATTTCAGAGACGTTCGATATTGAGGTATTCAACATCTCGTCTGTGGGAATCTTCATGGCCACCGCGAACCGTGACCTGGGCTCGACCATATACAAGTGGATCAACGGAAGGTTCGAGAGATACCAGAACATCAGCACCCACGATGCTCAGGCGTGGAAATTCTTCACCGTGGGCAGAGAGGTTTGTGCCATCGCTTACTGTTTTCAAACATTCTGAATGCCGAGATATTTTTTATTATATCCCTTCCCCATAGTGGTCAATATACACTACGGTACGTGAAAGTGACTGTTTGTCATTGTGAACACACTCAAGCACCACAAAGAAATGTGACCTCTGCATTTAACCCATCACACGTGCACACGTGGAGCAGCGGGCAGCTACCAACAGCGCCCGGGGAGCAGTGTAGCGGGACGGTACCTTATTTAGGGAACCTGCAACCTTCAGTTCACAAGGGCAATGTCCTTACCACTAGGCCATGACTGCCCTTTATTACACCATTGTAGGTGTCCCAAACTCCTGGAGTTTTGGTGTCCTGCACAGTTAGTGCTGGACACCAGCCTTCTTTTTGTCTTTTGAGCTATGCCTCGGTAGATTTGCTGGGATCCTTATAGGTCAACTTTTGGTTCAGCTTCAACATATGGACAGATGGCTTCGCATTATCTTCAAGCATGCTTTCATACAATGCAGAATTCATAGCTAAATCAATGAAAGCAGGCTGACCAGCCCCTTAGGCATCAAAGCAACCCCAAATCACAACATTTCCACCACCATGCTTCACAGCTGGTATGGGGTTCTTTTTCTATAACGTTATCTTTGGTCCATGCCACATATGTGCCCTGTTACTGTGGCCAAACCTCTCTATCTACATTATTTCCAATTGCCTTTACAGTATTTGTTTTGGCAAACTGTAGTTTTGCTCTGATGTTCATTTTGGAGCGTAAAGGTTTTTCCTCACATTCCTCCCATGCAAGACAAATATGTCTAATGTCTTTCTGATTGTAGGTGAATGCACCAACTGTTTGCAAGAGTTACCTACCCATCCTGTGAAGAAAATCTGAGGTTCTTGGATATTTTATTCACCAGTATCAGAGAGGGTTATATGTCTGCTTGTTAAAATATGATGAACAAATCAACTGTTGGGGTTTAGTTATTTTTTTACACTGCACAACAGTATGATCATATATTCATTATTTTATGTTTGGGAGGAATTGTACTAGTATAGAATGGATGATACGATATAGCAGTGCTGAATGTGCAGCAGGAGCACATGCCTGGTAAAGTTAGAGAGTTGGCATTTGATGTGGTTTATTCAGCAGAGCACAGAGAAACTCTTAATGTCATAAATCAAACGCGTAAAATCACAGAAATTAATTTTGTCTGATGTTAAGTGGAAGCTTCCCCTCATGCCCATAATTACAGCCAGCAGCTTCCCAGCTGTTCAGCCTGCAGCTCCTTTATCTCTCTCTCTCTCTCTCTCTCTCTCACTCTCTCCCTCTCTCTCTCTAACACTCTCATAAACACTATACTGATTTATATTACAGCTGCAGTCAGAGGCGGTTAAACCTTAATGTATCAGAGACTTCCAATTACAGCAGAAAAGTAGAGTGAAATTTCAGGTCGACTTTAAGCATTAACACGCCTCACTAATCACTAAACATCCTTCCTCTGTATCCAGGCTTCTTCATGTGGCTTTGAACTGGGATCTGAAGAGAACGCACTTTAAATTACTGAGCACGGAAATTCATTACACTCTCAAACTTTCCGTCACATCACTCTTATGTTTATGATGTTTCATATTTTGGGACTGCAGTAAAAATGACTGAAACCTGTGTTTACAGATGGTCCACAAATAACAAACCTGTAACCCCTTACGCACCACACTCATTCACTTATTAATCTTAAGACTAAAATTATTCCACATCTGCCTAGAATCATTCAACATCAACTCTGAATTATTCACTATCTGCTTTTTAGTATTCAGTACCCACTGTGAATTATTCAGTTCCCACTGTGAATTACTCAGCACCTACTGTGCATTATTCAGTACACACTGTAAATTATTCAGTACCTACTATGAATTATTCACTATCTGAATTTTATTATTCAGTACCCACTGTAAATTATTGAGTACCTACTGTGAATTTTTGAGGACCTACTATGAATTATTCAGCACCTACTGTGAATTATTCAGTACCTACTATGAATTATTCAGCACCTACTGTGAATTATTCAGTACCTACTATGAATTATTCAGTACCTACTGTGAATTATTCAGTACCTACTATGAATTATTCAGTACCTACTGTGAATTATTCAGTACCTACTGTGAATAATTCAGTACCTACTGTAAATTGTTTAGTAGCCACTGTGAATTATTCAGTACCTACTCTGAATTATTCAGTATCCACTATGAATAGTAGTACCTACTATTATGAAATATTAGTACTATGAATTTGAACTACTATTAACTATTCGGTATCCACTATGAATTAATGTAACGTCCATGTCCCCGTGTTCCACGTGCTTATGTTTTTGGTTTACGTTTTGCCACGTGTCTTGTCCCTCGTGTTCGTGTTAGCCACGCCCCCCAGCTGTGTCCCATGTGCTGTGTATTGTCAGTCAGGTGTGATTTACTGTGTCTATTTAGTCTCCGTGCTTGTCTTAGCGTTTGTGGATTGTCTGTTGTTCTACCGCTGCTGGTCCTTCGTGTTTCCCATGCCACTGCGCTTCCGTGTTTTCATGCCTTGTGTTTTTGTTTTCTCGTTTTACGTTCAGCGTGTCGTTCGTGTTTTCTTTGAATAAATCTCCCTTTTTTCAATACATCGCTGCCTCCTGCATTTGCCGTCAGAGACCCCAAGAATCATGACAATTAATCAGTATCCACTATGAATTCTTCAGTACCTACTGTGAATTATGCAGTGTCCACTATGAATTATTCAGTACCTACTGTGAATTATGCAGTAACCACTATGACTGCTACTGTACCTAAAATGAATTATAACTACATGTGAATTACTCAGTATCCATTCTGAATTATTTACCATCCACTATGAGTTGTTCAGTAACTACTATGAAACTAAAATTCTGGCACAAGTTGTTATGTAAATCTAAAATTGACGCTTGAGCAACATCAACAATAACAACAAATAATAATAGCAACAACAGTGTGTAACTGTAAGCGTGTATGTGTGTGTGTGTGTGTGTGTGTGTGTGTGTGTGTGTGTGTGTGTGTGTGTTTTAGAAGTTCCTGGTGGTTGCTAACTCAGGTAGTAACGGTGTTCAGGAGGTGTCAGTGATCTACAGGTGGAGTGAGCGGAAGATGCGGTTTGTTGTGTATCAGAAGCTAAACACACACAGCGCTCGCGACTGGGAGGCTTTCCAGATCCATAATGAGGCTTTCCTCGCTGTGGCAAATCACAGGCAAGGTGAGGCTCACCTGTACCGTGTTGACAAATGGGGAGGTGGATTTATTGTCGTTTCTCACTTAGGCCAGTTCAGTGACACAGTTGCAGACATTCTTATCCACAGCTGCTAACAAAATGGTTACGCAGAGAATAAAAAACAAGAGCTTTATCAATGCTTGGTGTAAACTCCCCACAGAACTGTTGGTGTAGGAATTAATGAGCACTAATAACACACTGAACACTAACTGCTGATATTGGAAATGCCCCTAATTCAGCACAAAATAACTGTGGCCTTCATGGTGCATTTTAGTATCTTTAGTAATATTATTTTATTGTTTCTTATTTAAAAGGTTAGGTTGGGCTCCAAAGCGTTGTCTAAGCATTGGCCCCAACAATTAGGAAATTGCAAGTTCGATCCCTGGTGATGCCATAGCCATCCATGAGTCCAAGATAAAACAACTGGCCATTCTCGTTCTGACTGGGTAGGACGGCCCTCTGTTTCCTCCACTCAGCGTGATGCCAGCCATCACAGACTGCTAGCAGTTACAACACAACTGGCCAACACTGTTCTGTTCAATGACCTTCTGTTAGCAGCAGTTCCAAAATGTGGTGGAGCTTCACGTGAACCTGAGGAAGCACATGACCACCTTCACCCTCCCAGAGCTGGTGGTATTGCGTGACTGGGGAAGTCATAGCTAGTGGGTGGAACTGGAGACTTAGTGGTTAAGTTATGAAAAGGTACAAACATTTAATGGGGAAAAAACATATGTGCGATTTAAATTTAAGGTGGACCTTTAATCCATTGGTGTAGCTTGGTGAACAAAAATGTACTTTCTGACAGTGTAGCTTTCGTTGCCATCTAAGACTGAAGGTTGAGCGTTAGCATGTGTCCACAATTTAATTCCTCTTCAACACATTTACAGGGGAAATGAACCACAATATTGACAGTGTGATCTACAAGTGGAACCCAGTCAGCAAGCTGTTTGAAGTGAATCAGACCATTGCCACGTCTGGTGCGTACGACTGGGAGTTCTTCACCATCGGCCCGTACCACTTCCTGGTCGTGGCCAACACCTTTAACGGAAAATCCACCGTCATCAACTCCACCATTTACATCTGGCTGGGGGGGACGTTCCAGCCATTCCAATCCATCATGGTACAGTTGTATATAGTATGAGTGCCTCAGGTCAAATGACATGTTGATTTTCCAAACCACACACCCTCTTACAGAGACACAATTCAACACATTTTAATACACAATGTACATTTATTTGTTAAATACAACAATTTGAGGTGAAAAATAACATATGTAGCCTAGGCAAAATTAATTTATTCATTTGTTTGTTTATTTTCTGATTTTCTGTCCTCCTCACCAATTCCACTCACTAGCCTAGACCCCTCCAATCACATAATACCACCAACACCGAGAGGGTGAAGGCTAGCATGTGCTTCCTCCAAGTTACATGAAGCACAACCACATCTTTTCAGACTGCCACTAATGCACTGTCATTGGAATGTAACAGGCTAGGAGGAGAACACTGACCGCCAATTGCTAAGTCAACTGCCCCATGCTGGCTAGCATTTGGTAGATGATAGGCTAAGAGGGAGAACTAACCTACCCACCCATTTTGAACTCCCATAGATGGTTACAGCACCCCAGGAGATTCGTTTTACTTTCTCCAGTTTGTTAAACCAGGGTTGTAACTGACAATATTCATTAAAAAAAAACACAACAACCAAGCATTTAACGAGTTATTTAACAAGTCATTACCATCATAGTTAGAAACAATTTCGAGATTTAAAATATTTTTGAGTATAAAATGTTTGGAAAAATGCCCAACTAGCAGTGAACTAGTGTATGTGTCAGAGGCGAATCTGGCAACCTAAATACCTCACGGGCACATGAGCTGTGATTAAGAGGGGCTTTCCAAAGCTTCTGTTTCACCCACTTCAAAGATGAGTCTTTTTTATTTGTTCCTTTGAGTGCAAACATGTTGTGTTTAGTGAGAATAACTCTGAACGTTGTGGCTGACCTTCCAGACCACTGGGGCGATAGACTGGGAGATGTTCCAGATTGGGAACAGGTTCTTCCTGGCTGTGGCTAACAGTCAGAGGCTCGATGACACTGGCTTGATCCTTTATAACATCAACTCTACCATCTATGAGCTCAACATGACATCACAGACCTTTGTTAAATTCCAGGACATCACAACGAGCAGGTACGCTAACTCTAGCTTTATTACACCATGTTAAATGTGTTTTGCTGTTTCTGTAATATTTCAGGTGCTCAAACTTTGACTTTATGACCACAGCCCACAAACGTTTTGCATTTATATTGATAAAACAGGCAAAACAGTCCAAGAAAGTTCTAGAAAGTTCTAAAAGATTCCAGAGAGTTCTAGAAAATTCTGGGCAATTCTAGACTTTTCTGGACAGTTCTGACAGTTCCAGAATATTCTGGCAGTTCTTGACAACAGATACATTTCAAAATGTCATCGTCCCAACCACAGAAGTTTGTAGCTGTTTTTAGCAAGTTTTGTTAGCTGTGTTGCATCACCTTTCCTTTTATTTCCATTTTTAAAAATTGTTGCAGTTTTACAAGTGGAATTTTTGCTTGATACAAGACTTCATCCTCTCAACAGTCCCTGGCCATTGTTGTCCGATTCTCCTCTTCATGATACTCATTATTTTCAATAAGAAACAGATCTGGAATGGCAGCAGGCCAGTCAGGCACATGAAATCTGTGTCTAAGTGAAAGTGACTATTTGTCATTGTGAACACACTCAAGCACCACAACCAAATGTGACCTCTGCATTTAACCCATCACACGTGCACATGTGGAGCAGTGGGCAGCTACCAACAGCGCCCGGGGAGCAGTGTAGTGGGACGATACCTTACCTCAGTAGTGGCCAGGCCGGGACCTGCGACCTTCAGGTCTTAAAAGCATCTTAACCAATAGGCCACCACTGCCCACCTGTCTATAAAGCCATGCTGCTGTAGTGCATGCACATTTAAGTCTGGCATTGTCCTGTTAAAATAACCATGGACTTCTCAGGAAAAGGCGTCACCTTGATTTCAGCATATGTCTCTCTAAGATCCCAGTATGCACCTCTGTGTTACCTTCACACACATGCCTTACTGTGGGTCCTGATTGATCAGATCACAGCAGATGTTTCCACTGTCTTTTGATGCATCTGATCCCTGAACTGTTTCAAAATATTATGTAATTAGGTCTGAAAAGACCTAAATTCTCTGTAATCTTGAGTTTAGAAATGTTTTTGAGCTGACTGACAGTTCTCTCATGAATGAGTGGTGAGTTGTGACCCATCTTTACCTGTGAAGACTTTGCTTTTGGTTGATGCTCCTCTATTACCCAGCCATTAAACTGTGATGATATTCGGATTGTGGAATGTTTGAAAGCATTAAGCCGGCCCCCCAAACCGTTAAAAAGTAATGTCTTTGTATTTTCTCGATACATAAAAGTTCAAGAGAACTTATAAATTGCAGATTTTGGATTTGTTTTATATTGGATTTAGTTTAAAATGTTTTGTATGCTGTGTGTTAACACTGTGTTTCATTGCACTTGCAGTGCTTTGGATTGGGAGTTTTTCACAGTGGGGGATGATAAGTTCTTGGTGGTGGCAAACTCATACGATGGAACTTCCTACTCACTAAACAGTGTTATATACAGGTGAGAGCAGTGTTTTTCTTAGGTTGATTTATTCAGTCACAAGCAGAGGTGGTGGAAATACACAAACACTTTCAGTAAAACATTTTTAAATTATGAATGCGTGAAATTTCTGTTGTGTACGTCCTACAAGAAGACCAAAAATGATACAGTGTATATCCAAAAGTCCAAAGAGGATCAGGATTATCAGGAATAGTAGGGGAGTGTTAGTCTCCCCTTCTGCTGCAATCACAGCCTTAGCTCTTCAGGGAAATGCTAGTTGTTGGAACATTGCTGTGAGGATTTGATTGCATTCACGAGGGCATTAGGTCAGGTAGGGATGTTGGATGTTTACTTCTGGATCAGAAACGCCACTTTAGAGCTCCATCACTCCAGCGAACACAGGTCCTCATTGCAAATTAGTGGTTTTAAATTGTTAACCTAACATTAATATGACAAGTGATCCCAGACTAAGTGTGAGATAATTATGCTACAGTGTGTGTGTGTGTGTGTGTGTGTGTGTGTGTGTGTGTGTGTGTGTGTTCATGCAGGTGGCAGGGTTATGAGAGATTTGTACCTGTTCACACTCTGAGCACTAATGGCTGCAGAGATTGGGAATTCTTCACCTCTACCGATGGATCCTACCTCATCTCCTCCAGTGCCAGACAGGCCCTCTCCAAAATCCTCAAACTCAAGACCTACTATCAGCACTGAAGTTGGACACTGGAACTCTACACTGGACTCTGTAATGTCCAGTAATCACCACACTATAGCTGGACACTGGAATTCTGCATTGGACACTCTAGTGTCCAGTCATGCCACACTAAAACCGGATGCTGGAACTTTGCAACAGATACTGTAATGTCTAGTTATCAGCACACTAAAGTGGGACACTGGAACCCTGCCTTGGACACTGTAATGTCCAGTTATTTTACACTAAAGCTGGTGTTTGTGTGGGCTTTACAGAGATAAAATAAGAATAAAGAGTGAAGTAAGCAGTAAAGAATTAAGGTAAGCAATAAAATCAGTATAGAAGCATAGAATTGTAGATTCGAAATCATTAAAAATATATTCAACAAAAGTGAAAACAGTATAAAAAAATAAGCTCTTTTACAAAGATAAAAGTAGAGTCACTGATTAGAAGAGGCAGCTTTTAGCGTCTTTTTAAAATTGCCATAGTTGGGGGCAGATCTGATCTGAGTTGGTTCCACCAGGGGGCAGCATAAATACTATAGGCCATTTCACCCTGTTTAGTTACAGATCTGGGCTTCAGTAGCTGACCAGCTCTGGGCTGATCGTCATCCAACATTACAGATAAATATTAAGGGCCCAAACCACGGAGTGACTTCAAAACAATGATTTAGACTCTGAACTCGGTTCTGCATCTGATTGGACGCCAGCGTAAGGAGCTCAGGATTGGAGTAATGTCTTCTCTTGGTTGGGGGACGGAACAGCAGAGAGAAGTGTGAACACCTGATGATGTTAAGTGTAACAGTATGCACCAGTCAGCGAAATGCTCTTTTGTAAAAGTGTGTGTGTGTGTAATTTAGCTAAATGGTTTAGCAGGAACTGCTGTTGGGAGTGGTCTTATCGTTCTCTGCGATTATTTCTACACTGCTACTCTGCACATACTGGAAGCTACAATCAAGCTGACAGTGACATTTGTTTTTAAACATTTTTGACATTTTTTTTTCTAGCATGAATTTCTTTTCCCCTGAGGTTCCTGGTATGGCATTTGTTTTGTTATATGCAGCAATAGGAGTCATAATTTATTTCTACATGATCATTTTCCAACCTTCCTTACAATTTAACAGGCTGCTTTCCTTGCCAATCAGCCTTTTGGACTGATATATGTAAATGAGCTTGGATCTGATTGGTTACCCTGCATCGTGATGGACAAAGTAGTTCCAGCATGAATGAATGGGGCTAAAAATTGCATTTTTCCATAATATGGGCCCTTTAAATATCATAAAATTTTGCAATAAATGCATATGCTTAGCAACACCTATTGGTGCCATGGCAACCTTCAACGATCTTCTCCAGCTTTTGAAGCCCATTGACACTACAGGTGCAGCTACACTTCTTAAGCTATGGATGGTTTGATACAGGAGATGGTGCTAGTGATATGTACTCGTTTGTTGGCTATTTAATGTGTATATAGCGATATTTATGAAATTACAGTACTGTGATTGTGTAGTTTTAGAATGACCAGGCAATCATTTTAATTTATTTTATCTCTGATATTGTTTGGTGAACTCTCGTGTGTGATATTTCTGTGAGGCTGGTGATCCTGACTTTGATCAGTAAATGGTTTTCCTGCTCATCCTAGAAGTAAAGATTTTCTCTTGTTCCCATCATGTGTGAGCCTCTTGCATTTATTTCATATTAATTCTATGAATTATGAATTTTTATTATATATTTTTTCAGATTATTAATAATATCTGAGGAGCTTCACAGAAGACCAGATTACATTAAAAACACATAGGTGTTATTAATGTTGGGGACGGGGCGGCACGGTGGTGCAGCGGTTAGCGCTGACGCCTCACAGCAAGCAGGTCCTGGGTTTGATTCTGTTTGCAAGCTCCCCCCGTGTTCGTGTGAGCTCTCCCCGTGTTCGTCCAGAGGTTTGCAAAAGTTTGACTGGATGCTCTAAATTGCCCAAATGTGTGGGTGCATGTGGATGGTTGTCTGTCTGTGTGTTGCCCTGTGATTGGTTAAGCCTCCTGTATTGGGTGAACCCTGCATTGGGCCCATCGTCAGCTGGGATTGGCTCCAGCTTTCCCACGACCCAAAATGAAAGGAGTGGTTTAGCAAATGGATGGATGGACACAGGGGATATTTTATCACTGCTTTTAGCTGAGGGCCATTTCATCTCCACCACTTTTTGACCTCCGAAAAAAACACAGGCTAATGTGGACAAATACAAACACCACCACCACTTTTCAGACCAAACCGGTGACACTGTGCACTACTACATACCAGCCATGTGCAGAGATGGGGCACAGACACCTGCTCCAGTTCACAAGTGAACGTCAGATTACATGGCAGACACACTCAGTGAACAATGCGCATTGAATTTTTCCTCTGCATTGAACCCATCAGTGACACTCGTGAACCCGCACACATCAGGAGCGGGAGCAGTGGGCTGCACAGATGTTTAGGTGCCTTGCCCAAGGGCACTTCAGCCTGAATGTAAGAGTTGGAAAGCGCTGCTTACTCACTCACCCCACCCATGTCCTGTGAACTGAACTGGCAAACTTACACTAAAGAGCCCTCTTCTCCAAACATAGCCCCTCCCCCGCTGCCAAATTATATAGATATTGATCAGCCATAACATTAGCACCACTGACAGGTGAAGTGAATAACACAGACTTTTTTTTAGTTATTACACTACAGTGGCACCTGTTGGTGTTGTGGGATATATTAGGCAGCAGGTGAACAGCCAGTTATTAAAGTCAATGTGTTGAATTCAGGAAAAATGGGCTAGCATAAGGATCTAAGCCACTTTGACAAGGGCCTTATTGTGATGTTCTAGACGGCTGAGTCAGAGCCTCTCCAGAACATCAGGTCTTGTGGAGTGTACCAGGTGTGCAGTAGTACCTACCAAAAGTGATCCAAGGAAGGACGACTGGTGATTTGGCCCCAGGGTCATGGGCACCCAAGGCTCACTGATGCATATGGGTAGTGAAGACTAGACTGTCTGGTCTGATCCCACAGCTACTGTGGTGTACAAAGTGATGCTGACTCTGATAGAAAGGGGTCAGAACACACAGTGCAGCACAATCAGAGCTGTTTCAGCAGCAGGAGGGATACACTCAGTATTAGGCAGATGGTGTTAATGCTATGACTGATCGGTGATATAGGGTGAATTAGCCTTATATGGGACACCTAAGTGTAACCTAACCATAACTACAGTGATTATTTTCAAGGACTAAAGATGCGACTTTATCGCCATCCTCTGGGCTCACAGCCCTTTTACACAGCAAGACAAAAAACAAAGTACAGTGAAGAAAAGAACTGAAACCTGCTTTAAATTAGAGCAGATTCTTCTTTTTTTGGTAGAGTTAATTAAATGAAAATGAACATAAGCTCCCAAAACTGTACTCATGTTAAGTGAGTCTGAGCTCAAAGGTGACAAATGAGAACCACACAAGAACCAGTCCCTTCAGTGTGTGTCTAGTATAAGATATACCAGATAGAGGCAGAAGTATCAGAAAAAAAGCTAAAGGCTAAGGCTTTGGCCTTAATTCTAAGCGGTATGTGTGGAGACAACCAGGCACTGCTCATCACTTGTCCAATACAGTCCACAGTGA
>JBBPDA010064300.1:0-13067 GCA_037974385.1 Arnoldichthys spilopterus | reverse complement strand
AAATGAAACATTCTAAAAAAGTTACATACAAACTAATGTGAAATTCACAAGTGGAGCTTCTTAAGAAATTATTTTTGTGTATTTGCACTGTAAAAACAAATGTAACTGCTGTTCTAGTTTATTTCCATTAACTGTGCTTTTCTTTCAACATTGTAACTGATATATGGGATCATTGACAATTATTTGAATCATCACTGGTTACTTTAGAAAAATATGTACAAAGGAAGCAGGATATTAAAAGGAATGGGTTGAAATATTTGTTCTACATGTCACTGGAAAAACCTTTTTTTAGAACTAGCTCTCATATGTGTTGGAATAATGTGGTACTTGACTAATTGCCATTCCTGTTTCTCTCCTTGAATGTAAGAACATCTTTTTTAATTCTAGTGACAGAACATTTAACTATACTTGTAGGTTAATTTTTGTAAGGACCAGTGACAAAGGAAGACCAAGTCACATAACCACACTCTCTCATAAAATGTTTGGTTTAGCTTTTCATGAGTTAGACTGAAAAAGTGTTCAGATATAAGAATGTGGCCTAAATTCCAAATGTGCAATCTTTGTTTTACATTTCACCAAAGCAACAGAGTAGCATACTCAAAAAACAATTTATTTTAAGTCAATCAATAGAAAAAAAGCTCTGCTGATCTGTCCATGCACAAATTTGACATGCTATTTCCTGCCATCATAGAAAACTGGACAACATTTTACTTGAACCCTGCTACATAACACTGACATAGCCATGCCATAAACATGCCATGGCACATGTCACACTGTATACAGTCATGAGCTGTCACATGCTGAGAAGTCAATTACATCACAATTGCTTTTAATTACACTTTTTGGTTGTTTGGGAACTAGGGAAAATAAATTTTGCAGTTTTGAAAGAGGAATGCTTGCCCATTCTTTCTTGATACAAGCCTTCAGCTGCTTAGCAGTCTGTGGTTGCTGCTGTTTGAGTCTCCTTTTCATGAATCTCCATACATTCTCAATAAGAGACAGATCTAAACTACTGGCAGGCCAATCAAGCACACACAGTCTGTCTATCAGGTGTTTTAGCATATGCAGAATAAGGACTGGCATTGTCTTGCTTGTGGGCTTTTGAACCTTACACTAGTAACAATCTGTATTATCCATTTTCTCCTTAGTACAGACTGAGATTTTTTCAGATTCTCTAAATCCTTTCACAATATTATGCACTGTAGATAGGAAAACAGATCAATTCTTTGCAATCTTGTGCTGGTCTGACTCTCCTTTGTGGCTCCAATGAGACCCTGCCAAAAAGTTGAATGGGACTGTGGGACTGAATGTCCAAGTATGTCATAGGACCCAAACACCGTAATAGAAGAGTCAATGCTAAGCCTGCTTTTCCAGCCAACCCCTCCTCACACAACAGAGCCTGCACCACCGGTGAGGAACGGGAGTGTGTAGGAGGAGAGACAAGACAAGTAGTATTAAACATTCTTCTGCTAAATAAAACACTACCATATAGGGAGTGCAGTGCACAGCTCTGCTTTACCTTCACCTCCTGAAAACCATGTGGTCCTGGGGTTCCCCTGAGTCCTCTCGCTCTTTTTGGAACCTGGGGAAAAAAATATTGCTTATATAAGCATGGGTGTCCTTTTCTTTCCTTACATCACGCACCAAAAATTGGCTTGTGTTCCTTAAGCCTCACAGATAAACTAATGGACTGCATACTACACTGTTAAGATAAATGCAATATGGGCTCACAGGAAACTGCTTTCATTTGTAACCAAATTCCAAAATCCTTAACATAACAAATATACTTTAGATCTTTCTTTATGTCTCCACAAGCCAATTTCTGACTTCAAATCAACAAGAGCTAAATATTTAGACCAAACTTGCTGAAATAGTCCTCTCTTACACCGAGCAGTGGTGAAAAATCTGATTTAACACAACTGAATTATTATACAGATGTTATACACCAGTCAGCTACAACATTAAAACGTTGACATGTGAAGTGAATAACATTATCTTGTTATTTTGTTATAAAAGCACCTACCATGGGGTGGGATATACTTGGCACACAGTGAACAGTTCTTGAAGCTGATGTGTTGAAAGTAGGAAAGAGGGGCAAGCTTAAGGATCTGAGATAACCAAGGTTAGCCTGTCTAGTCCAAGCCAACAGAAAAGCCCCTGCAGGCAAACAAAATTCATTCTGACTTCATAAGAAAGTTGTCAGAACACACAGTGCACCACAGTCTGAGCTGCTTTTGTGGCTTGATGGGCACCTACACAACATTAGGCAGGAGGTTTAAATTTTTTGGCTGTAAGTTGTACAGGAAGAACTCTTTATTATGTATAACTGCTTAAGCAGATGTATTTAATCAGTTTTCATCAACAGCTGGTCTCACCATTTTCAAGTTGAAAGAAACTGATACTTAAGCCATAGATCATAAAGAAAACATGTCCTCTACCAAATGGCTGGATAATCTGGGCATACAATAACCATGTGACTATGACAACACTATGCTATAGCGAGGGCTGCCTAAATGAAGGTGGAATTTGATATTGTTGAAAAGAACTGGCCCAATAACCCTAAGCCTTCCTGTCTAACTCCAGAAATGTAGTTTTGGGCCCTGAAAATTCCATTTGTGGAGAAGAGTTTGTCCCTCTAGTGCATAACTCCAGGAACAGTGAAAGCCATGGTCCTGTTTGGACTGCATGTGCCATTATATTGAATTATTACCAAAACAATTTTCTGCATATGACTTCATGGCCCAGACAGCCAGAAAGTATATTAGTAGCACTGTACAGAGTCTCTGTTGCTCTAGCAGTGCAGTTTTTACAAATAATAGCAGGGGGTAAAATATATGCAGACTAAAATCTAAAGACCGAATGATATTATTCTTTCATTTGTTGTACTGTGAAATGCTTGTAAGTCCTATGTCAATTTTTTAGCCATGTTAACCTAAAGAACCTTTCAATGAGGAGTTTTTAATGTAGCCCTGTTTGGCTACTGTTTGACTACCATTTTAAAGTTTAATGGACCTCTACATAATGTAAAAGTTCACATCACTACCTTTCCTAAGAGCATACTCTACAAAATTGTTTTTATTTTTAATTCAGTTTCATTTTCTTCAGTGAATTTCAGATCATGTGTTCATCCAGCCACAATTTCTAGAAGTCATTAGTGTAAGTGAAAAGTGGCTGAATACCCCAGTATTAAGTGCTGGTCTGGAAAGTATTTCCAGTCTAATTAGCCATAGTGGTTCTCCTTTGCAAATAGTCCACAAGTAAGTTTACACTGGAAGAGAAGTTACACCCTCAAAGGACAGAGAGTTGCATATTAATTGAAAACACATTGGAGGTTATCTAAATATTTAGACCAAACTTGCTGAAATAGTCCTCTCTTACACCGAGCAGTGGTGAAAAATCTGATTTAACACAACTGAATTATTATACAGATGTTATACACCAGTCAGCTACAACATTAAAACGTTGACATGTGAAGTGAATAACATTATCTTGTTATTTTGTTATAAAAGCACCTACCATGGGGTGGGATATACTTGGCACACAGTGAACAGTTCTTGAAGCTGATGTGTTGAAAGTAGGAAAGAGGGGCAAGCTTAAGGATCTGAGATAACCAAGGTTAGCCTGTCTAGTCCAAGCCAACAGAAAAGCCCCTGCAGGCAAACAAAATTCATTCTGACTTCATGAGTCTAATTAGCCATAGTGGTTCTCCTTTGCAAATAGTCCACAAGTACGTTTACACTGGAAGAGAAGGTACACCCTCAAAGGACAGAGAGTTGCATATTAATTGAAAACACATTGGAGGTTATCTGAAAATGACTGAGTTAAAAATGGGCCTTAGCTCAGTGAGAAAAGATGTATTAAAAGAAGAATGATTTACGGTCCTGTTTCTCTGACTACACACTGACCCCAGGGCTCATGCAGCAATGTTATAAAGATTTGATAAGTAATTTGATAGTATCTGGTTTCTCTACTGTAACTGGACTTTCAGCTCAGCAAAGAACAGATAATTAAAGCCATACTTAATGTAAAGCTCTACACAATTTTAACCAGAAGTCTATTGGAGAGGGAGCAGATGTCATTACACTGATGATAATGATCAACATCTCTAGTCCTTGTCAATGTTCAGGTGTTCTGACTTCAAGAAAGAAGAAGAAAACAGCAGATAATAATCTTTAGATTTTTTAAAATGGTTGGTTGGCAGGCTGTTTTGTATGCATGTCACCAGGTGTCCCACTTAAGTACACATTTCTTGGAAATGGTAATGATCTAAAATAGCTGTACCAGAAGTCTTTAAAGGAATACTCAAATGTTTCTCAATCTAATGCCATTCTGCTGCATCTGTGTCATACAGGATGGTTGTTTAGTCAGTGGTTAATTGCTATAACACCAGACCATTGCCTTTCTTTTCTTATAGTGCTTCTGCATCTCTTAAGAATGTGTTTTTAATTAATTTAATTGCAATAAATTGCATTAGTCTCTACAGACAATTACAAGTACTACCAGTACTTCTTTTTTCCCTGTTCAGTCTGTTTTGAGCTACCCTGCTGAGATACCAGTGATCCTCCCCCATTCTGCTATCTGGACCAGCCTGATCCACCCTGATACCCTCTTACTGGTTTGAAGTTTTGTGGCTTTTAACCCACTCACTCCTGCTGAGGAGCCCAAATGAACAGCCCTACTTGCCAAAGACCTGATTTAAAGTCATCATGGCACCTGTACACAAGAAACTGCTGCTGCCCATTTATACTAAGAAATATTATTTTTATATTTATTTATTTTTTCTTTTCTCTTTTTTTTGTTGGTTTTCTTATTTAATAGAAACAACAATACCTTTACTTATGTATGGGTTTAAGCTTTACTTTGCAGTCCCCTCAGGCAAGCAATTACTTGATCATCACCTAATTTGACGGAACAACTTAAATGTACAACATGATACAGCTGCTCTCTTGGGAGGTCAAAAACTAAACAAGTCAGATGGCTGAGCACATGTTTAAAATCTGGCACGGTGCCATCCACATGTGAGGGGCCAGGTCTGAAACTAAATAAAGAGGAAAAATTTTTACCATATGGTCTCTCTTGTAGGATTTCATAATATATGACATAATGTATCATCCACCTCGTATATCACCTTGTGCTAGCTTTTCGGTGTTTCAGGCTTTGTAAGTGGGACATGGTCTTCATAGAAAATATACAGTAATTTTTTTGGAATGCTGAAATTCTGCTATAGATCAACAATTCACGTCATCTACTGCAGATCTTTATCCAGCCTAAAAATGCCTGTGCAGTGTATATGAGACATGTGAAAAATGCAGTGCAGGATTTGACATTGGTAAACACTTCACAAAGAAAGTTATGGTTTTCATCCCCCCATAAAATCCAGCAAACATCAAGCATCACTACATTTAACATCAATTAGGTTTTTTTTAAGCTTATTAAGGAATACTACAACAACCTCTAGCTCTCTGAACCTTTGGTATGACCATAAAACCCTGCTTTTGTTTAGTTGTGCCCAAAGAGTCTTTGTGTAGACTGTGTCCCTTAAGGCAAGTGACTGGAGCCCTGATAAATCTCATCTGGTTCTCTTGGAACTATGCTAATGGGTCCTTGATTAGCCTGTTTTCCTGTAATACAGAGCTAAACATTTGCTGTGTTTTCTGCTTAACTAGACAAAAGGCAGATGAACCAGCAAGCAGTCCTTCCTAACTCTGCCTCCTGCTATTTTTTCCTCTTAAAAGCATCAATAAAATGTTGTGTAAATAAACATGAAGTATAAAAACACCAGAGCAGCAGAGAAAAGCTCAGATATTGGCAAACATGAAATACAAAACTTTTGTCCAGATGCACCTCTTGGTTCCTGTAAAGTAATATTATGAATGAAAACTGTAAGATCTTTATAAAACAGTGTTTCCATTGGGACCACAATCAAAAGTTATTGACATGGTAAGAACTGCCTTCTTACCACCAATAATGAGCAACCACCAAAGGTAATAATTTCAATAACTACAGTCATTGTAAAATTAAAACTTTACATCTACACCAACTGAAAACCACTGCTACCCTTACATAGTGTAAACATTCATAATAACTAATAGAAATGATCCAAAATCCAACATATATTAACAAGTGAACATATACTAAGACTAAGAAACCATGTTTTTCATCTCTTATAAAGCCATAGTTTAAGTATATATGAGCACTGAACTTGCTGTTGTAAAAGTCCAAAATGCTAATTCTGAAGAGAAGGAATGAACATTAAAAACCTTTAGTGTAAGTTAATGTAACATTATTTATATATGTAAATTTGGAGCATTTCTACTGATATTTTTGTCATGAACAGTTGGACATCTCATGTAAACAAAATAACAAAAACAGAGATATGTGGTCCAATCTTTACATGCTGAGACAAAATGCTCATCCAAAACAATCCCTTTTATCTTAGCAGAATCAACCATTATTATTGTAATCCTATAACATCTGAAAATCTTAAGTTTCATATCCTCTCCTCCTTGCACCAAGACACCATATTTGGAATCACAGTGGTTAAGGCATCTGGCAGACATCTTTATAATGCACTTCAAGTATTCAGTATTTACCACATGAGAACTGCCAAAGCTGAAACCTCAATGAAATTCTCTCTCTAGGTTGTTTTAATTGTTGGGCCAAGTTCCTCAGTGCCTCACTTTACAAAACATTCGTTTTTCTTTATCTGAAATGGTAAAATGTAAAATTATTTTTGCATTACCATTTTTTAAACTTTTTTTTTTTAAAAACACAACTTCAGGATTGATATATGTAAATTATCTCTGTTACATTTGGTAGACTGTCAGTTCCCTGAGGTTATGAGGGTCTCACTGATGGACTCATAATTTCAAAGTCCTCCATAAAGTTTCATCAGGAGACAGGCCAGGCCATTCAAGCACAATCATGATAATTTTAAGGAACTAGTCTTGAGTTATTTTGACTTAATATTTGAGGTCACTGCCATTCAGTTTTTATGACTATCTTCTTGACTAATGTCCCAAATACATCAATTCCTTTAAGTTTTTTTCAATTATGTATAATTCCCCAGTACCTTTTGTAAATAATCATTTCAATATTATGATGTTCCCACCTACATACTTCACTGTGGGCATGGCATTCTTGGGATCATACATGACCCCTTCTTTCTTCTAACATGACAAACAGACTTACTGTCAAAGAGTTATTGCTAATTTTGTTTTTGCATTTATTAGTATTATACTCCTCAAGATCAGTCTCAGTCTCAAGACCAGTCTCAGGGTCAGTTTCGGTCTCGGTCTTGTCTCGGAATCAATCACATTTTCATGTCTTGTCTTGGACTTGGACAAACCTGACTCAGGATTTAATTTCAAGACCAGTCAAGACCACAACACTTCAAGTACCAATTAATCAGTGGGCTCTATGTTTGTTTGATTTGTTAACTTTTCATTTAGATTGAAACCAATGACATGAGTAATTTGCAGTTTAAAATAATGGTTTTATAGCTGACAATGGTACACCCTTCCCTGTTTACACACCCACCAGAAAAATTAACTCAGCTAAAGTTTTCATTGTCTGGGAGGAGATGTCTGCCAAATTTTCAATAATAAAATTCGCCTATCAATACCACAGCGAATTAATACGTAAAGAGTGTGTACATTAATAGTGTGTAGATTCTGCAAAAAATTATATAATACAGAAGGCTGGCACAATGTCAAACCTTTATCGACACATACAAAGGCAGCAAACAGAAATGTAAATAAGTCAAGTCGTGTAATGCTAGCTGATGTTATCTGTCTGCCTTTAAATGTTAAATGATTGTTGAAATCAATCAATAGAAAGAGCAATGCCAATGTTGGCAGTCTACAAAAAAGAGAAGTGTTGAATTCACATTTAATTGATTTCAGCTGCTTTGTGTTTTTGTTATTGTTTGCCTCTTTCACATATTTTTGGGGAGGGCTTAGGGTTTGCACGTTCCATATCATATTTTTATCTTTTTTTTTTTAAATTCAGTGGTCATGAATAATTTGATTTGTTATTTGTTGGAGTATATTGCCATTACCTGTAGGCACTATATAAAGAGGGTGAAATTTTTGTTTGTTTAAAAATTTGTTTACTTTCCACACATTTTTTTCACAAGGCTGTTTGTAATTTGGACTGGATGTATTTGCATTGGAAGAACAACAAAAGTGTCTGTATTCTTGTTTTTTCTCACTGTATGGACCATATGGACAGTTAATGGTACAACTTTTTAATTCATTGATCATTTAAAAAAAAGCATTTAGCCTTTTTTAGCATTAGCATTTCACATGCCCCACAGTAACGTGTTAGCCAAAGATTCACCCAATCTCCTTGATGACACAATTAGCAAAGATCACAATTTAAAATATTTATGACTTGCACTTTAAATATTAAAAGTCATATAAATGTAATATTTTTGAATATTACCCTATGCTAATGCAATTGCAAGTTCTCTAAAGCATAAAATAAGGCTAGATGAGTATATGGTGTGGTATATTAAAGACTACTGAGGCAGTAAATGAAAACTGTATAATCAGGTAAGTCATAGTAACACAAACATCTGGTTTTGCTTTATGTTAGAGCATACAGAGCATATGGAGAAAGTATGTGTTTATATGTTAGGCGACTTATTTAGAGGTCTTGTAATAGTCTGACAATGTCTTTCGTCTTCCAATCAGATTGTTTACTCCGAGAGCGAGGCTTTACATTGAAGGCAGAACCAGATGTTAACAATTCATCAAAGGTAATTTAAACAAGACTTGAAAGCAACAGAATTGCTCAATGATCCCTAATGCCTGCTTTAGCAACAAGGTCTTAAAGCATCTAAATATATGTAAGCCATTCACTTACAAACCGAACTGCAGGTATTATAGCATCTGTACTTACAAAGCACCACCTGAGTGGTCAAAACACTGTCTGTTGTACAGCTGTTGTGTCTGAAGAGCTGTGTTGTAACTAATTGAAAATAAGCAAGCTGCAAATAGCTACTATGGTAAGTTACAAAATTATTCTTGATCTGCTTGGACAACTTTGAAGTAAGCACAGGGCAACCAAACAGAATAGAATTACATATATCACTTAAAGACACTTTAGCAAAAAAAAAAAAACCAAACAAAAAAACAGTCTGTTTGATTTTCATGGACAAGAGAGTTTGTAAAATAAAAAATTAAAAAACATGACTGCTTTTGGATTATAAAACCACACCAAATAAAATGTAAGAAACAAAATATGATATGAACCATTTAAATAGCTTCTATTATGGTTTTCCAAAATTCTGCCCTTAGACTGAGGGGTCTGAAACACAGAAATTAAGATAAATTAAGGCTTTGGTTGAAAAGTTATGCTGCCGGAGGTGCTGCAAGTAGCCTGCTCTCTAGAGCTACATGGGGCCCTGTAGATGAGCCTGGCTGAGAAATCTCTTCATGCAGCTCTCTGGGCTGAGGAATGACTTCCTGGGACTGGTGAATCAGCATGTGGTATTGAGGAGTTTACGCATTAGCTTCATTCGACTGTGAGACTGAAGTAGGAGGCCCACTTTGCTGCTGAACTCTCTCACAAGGTTCACTTGGCTGTAAAACTCACTCTGGTGCAGCAACTTGCTGGTGCGGTAAACTTTAGACCAAACACAAGAGCTTAAACAGTAGGCTAGATACACAACACCTGAGGATGGGTGGGCTATACAAGGGCAGGGCTAAGGTGGGGCTAAGCAGCACATGGATTTCCTAAACATAAACATAACTACATGACTAGCTAAACACAGGAAGAAGGCTAAGATGTAGACATGACAAAGACAAGGAGATAAAGTTATAAGGGCTTTATAAGTGGGCAGTGGTGGCCTAGAGGTTAGGACACTGCCTTTGAGACCTGATGGTCACAGGTTCGAGTCCTGGCCTGGACAATACTGAAGTGCCCTGTGTTACTGTCCCACTACACTCCTCCCTGGGCGCTGTTAGTAGCTGCGGCATGAGTAATGGGTTAAATGCAGATGTCACATTTTGTTGTGGTGCTTGAGTGTGTTTACAATAACAAATAGTCACTTCTATCCAAATTTCTAATTTTCAATCAGTTTAATTAAGGTGCACTAATTGCAAGTGTTCAGTTCTGCAACAGGGTCATATACACTAAAGGCTCACTGATGCATGTGGGGAGTGAAGGCCATGGGCGTTGTAGTGGGGTGAAAAAAGGGGCTATTTTTTTTATTTATTTTATTTATTAACTATATTTGTTAATAAAATAAATAAAGATCATAATCAGTGTTAACAACTAATGTAAAATGAATGTATTTGCTAAATAAATCTGTTGACTGACGGATTGAATTTTGTATCCTAACTATAGTGTCTGAGGCCAGGCCACTCTTATCCCCTGCAAAAGCACAAAATAATTTAGTCCACCCAGACCAGACTTTTTGGCTAGACACATTTTATTTTGTGTCCATTCTGCTAGAGTGCCATTATAGCCTTGCAAAATGTCTTTTTCCAAGGAAGCGAAATCAGGCTATCAGAAAAGAAAGGAAAGGAGAGAGAGAGAGAGAGAGAGAGAGAGAGAGAGAGAGAGAGAGAGAAGAAAGAAGAAAAAACAAGTGTTAACAAACTTATTTCCAAGAAAAGTGAGCAAAGGTGAAAAGTTGAAAACATGTGAAATCTCATCAGTTTAAAACTCTTGAATACTACCACGATTATCAGTGCTTAAAATCGAACTGACACAACACACTGAAAGAATGTCTAATACACTTTCAGACAATGCCTTGATTACTGAAATCTGAGGTAAAGCCTAAATAATCTGAGGAATGTTTTTCTTAGACAATATAAGGAATATAGTATATCCCCTCCCTAAATGTATAATTGGATGCACTGCCTTTAGCAGTAACAACAGTAACCAAATGCTTCAGATAACTCTAGACCACTCTTTCCCTTCACTGTGAAAGAAATTTCAGTCCACTCCCCTTAGTGGAATTGTTTTAGCCATGTTTAGGTTTGAGCATGCACTGCCTGTTTAACATCCTGCCACAGCATGGAAGAAACAAAACACTATCATACTCATACTATCACACTGCCAACACAATGTTTGCCTGCTGGTTTGATGTTTTATTGTGAAATGCTGTGTTAACTTTATGCCAGATGTCATGCAACCCCTGTCTCCTGAAAAGGTCTACTTTTAACATATTGTTTAATGGAAAATTACTTCAAAAGGTTTGGGGTTTATCAAGATGTTTTTCACAAATATGAGGGCTTGTGAATTTATGTTCCTGATGGATAGCAGTGTTTTTCACTTGCAAAAAATCTCCTATGGACAATGGACCTATCCTTAATAACAAAAGGCCTGCAGCAAATGGCTGTTGTGAAGAGTTTGGATAGGCCAGCTGCTTCTGGGATGATTGAGCACTGTTTCAAGTTTTGTCCATTAGGAGATTATGGCTATAACCTTTGAACCTATGCCACATTGCTATAATAAATCAGTTTAGGTGATGTTTTGTTTCAGCAGGTTTGGGAATAATTAAGCCTGGGTGTGTTAGGTCTAATTGTCAAGAAAAAAGCCTTTTTTTGCTTTTGTCTTTTAGAGCTGATTTTTGTTTTTGTCTAAAGTTCAAGAGTATTTAGTATTTTTCAAATTGAAACATTTGGCAGATGAAAATAGATAATTTTCAATAAGTTCCACACCTGCTGTTTAGCTTATCCATGGTGAATGTCCAGGTGGAATGTCTTGATCTTCCCCAATGCGTTTGACCCTGAAAGCCAAACTCTCTGAGGTGTCTAATACAACCTACAACCTACAACAACAACAACAACAACAATGTTACATTTATATAGTGCCTTTCACATACCCAAGGGAAGTTTTACAAAAAAAATCAGATCAGTTCAGAAGGTTATGGTTGAGCAAGACCATAAAGAGCTTTATAGGTGAGGAGTAAGATTTTACACATCTCTATGGGCAGTCTGATCAGAAATCAGAGGAAAAACAGAGGAAAAAATTTGATTGTTGAATGCAGTAGTATGTTTTATATCAGTGGCCCTTAAAGCAATCCTCAAGAATGTAAACAGACAATTCACATATTTGTTCTATTACAGCTCCCAACACAGCTGAACCAAGGCTTAAAGAAACCAGAGTGCCTGAAACAGGCATGTTTAGATCTAGACAAGCCCTTAGAATCCTAGCCTAATTTTGCTATACATATATTTTATCATTTGCATAACTGTAATTGCATAAATACAATTTATCATTAATTTATCTCTATATATTTTGTTTCACTTTCAAGTAAAGAAATCTAATGGAAGAGGACCTATTGCTCATCCAAAAAGAGCAAACATGGAAACTCTCCTGTGGCCCTGTGGAGCAGTTTGATAACTTTTGCTTATTATGAGCAATGATAGTGAATTATGTATTTAGAGATTATGTTAGCTAGTAAACCTTGGATGACTAATTTCTTTTAGTTTAGTGTTATGTTGCTTAGAAATGCAGATGTTTAATATGTGCCTCTAGTTTTCATTAGCATAAAGGACACTATACTCATGATGTATTTCTTGCTTTACCATTGACTTTTTAATTTTTACAGCTAACTATTCTGAACCTGCTGTCTGTGTTTTAGGTGTAAATCCTTACAGTCTTTTCCAGAGTGCATGAAGAACCCATAATTTGTTTTGAACTTGAACTCTCAGGAACTACTGATTCCTTGGAATTTCTGTGGAACTGCACAAATGAGAAACCATCTGTGTTTAAAAGCTTCAAGAAGTGTGGCTGCAGCTGCTTACAGCCCTCTCCCTTGCAAAACCTAGTTCAGTTTCAATACCCTCGACAGCAAGGCCAAGTTCACTACCTACTCACAGATGTGTCCAAAGAATGATACTTTGGTTTGCAGCCAACTAATGTTTTCTTAAGTCCCCCGTGATCAGTGTATATGTCTGGTAGATTTTCTAGGTGAAAATGCCATAATGTTCACATTAAATATGGCTTTTTCCTAATTATTTAATTTTAGTTTATTATTTACATTTATTTGCTGAGTTTAACATACTGAAAAAAAATGCACATACTACACAAAAAAATAAATATATATA
>JBBPDA010064289.1:0-13067 GCA_037974385.1 Arnoldichthys spilopterus | reverse complement strand
ACACACACACACACACACACACACACACACACACACACACACACACACACACACACACACACACACACACTCACTATTGCACAAACACACACACACACGAAAGAGAGAATGATATTACAGTGCTTCCCTTTCTGGGAAAAGACTAATGTTTTCTTTTTTTTTCCACTTCTTTTAAAATTAAATGATTTCTTAGAAATGTAACAGCGCCGAGATCACACACACAAAACCACATCCTTCTAACCAATAACGAACAGCGCAAGGCCTTCCTGCGGGGGCTTAAACTTAAACCACTCCGCGACTTCGCAACAACGATGCTGTAAGTAACTCGTCCCCAACTCCTGGACCGAGAAAACTTCAGCACAAGTCAGGAGAAAAACAGATACAGGAATCGGAGGGAAGATCAAACGAGTCGGGCAGAACGTCAGGAGCAGTTTGCTCTTCAACATGAAGGGAAAATATCAGAGGGAATATCAGAAAACGCAACATGTCTGCTACACTTAATGAGGCAACTCAACCCGCGTCAGGCCTCCTTAACGGACACGGCGGGACTGGATTAAGAAACTGAGAGCGGAGCGACGAAGTGCGGGTGACGTGCTGGTAAAAGATTGAGACTGGAAGACTTTCACTAGACACAAAACTTCATTTCAGCGTTTTTATGGCCAAGACCGCAAACACGAAGCCTAGAAGAACACACATCTGCAGCAATAAGCAGGAAATTAAAAATGCAACCCTCCCACCACACCAAGGAAGAAGCAATGAAAGCGAAAATTGCATTTTGGATTCATTGGGGGCAGTAAAATTTTTTTTTTTTTTTTTTTTTTAATTATTCACCACCACCATCGTTTTTAAATATAGGCCTCAAACAGTGAACATTTCTTTTAGCATAAAACTCCGAATAAATAAACAAACCTTGCAAAACACACAATTCTTGAATTCTCTTTGAAATTCTGTGAAAAATCCAATAATTTCTCTCAATAATGTGTTTTAGTGCAACGGAACCACCCAGAACTAGCGTCTCACTTCTGGTGTGGAAAGTGACTGAAAAATCGAATTAAGACCAGTGGATATTTGACCATAACTGACCTAAACCAAGTGGTACAGATGGAAGAGTCAGGTGTAGTGAAGCTCAGTGCATGTTCCAGTTAGACACAGGGACTTGATGGTCTTGACTGACCAGAACAGTAAAGGGTTAAGCAGACAGGCTCTGTAATTGGTCAGAGTGACTTGAGCTGTAAAGGTTTTTTAGGCTGAGACATGTTCTTCTTGTTTGACCCTTCCATGCACCTTCAGTAGTGGAGCCCAGAGCTGAATGACTTTAGTGAAGGCCACGGCACGGCGGCTCCGAGAGGCTATGGCTCCAGTGCTAGATGCACTGACGGCTCTTTTAGTGAGTAAATCAAGGTTCATTCCAGCTTCTATAAAAGCAACACGTTGATCAAGCCTGAAGTATGAGGAAAATCTCAGTGCAAGATTTTAATGCTGTTTAGAATTAGATTTTATTTTTTTATTCATTTTATTGTATTTTTCTTTGAGAGGTGACAGAGCTTTGAAAGGCATCTTTAACAAAGTGTATTGTTAGCAGCAAACTAACAAAAGCAACGGAAAAGGGGAACGTTTCAGTTCGTCGAGAGAGAGCGAAATATGACAGAAAAAAAGTCAAGAGAAACTGACAGAGAGAACAAAAGAAAAGAGAGGGAGAGAGAACGAAAGAAAAGAGAGGGGGGAGAAACTGAGGGGAGAGAGAGAGAGAGAGAGAGAGAGGGAGATGAAGGAATCAAAGGAGAGAGAGATGACAGAAAAAAATCAAGAAAAAAAGAACGAAAGAAAAGAGAGTGGGGAGAAACTGAGGGGGGAGAGAGAGAGAGAGAGAGAGAGAGAGAGAGAGAGGGAGATGAAAGAATCAAAGGCGAGAGAGAGAAAATGAGATGGAAGAGCGAGAAATGACAAAAAAAAAATCAAGAGAAACTGACAGAAAGAACGAAAGAAAGAAGAGAGGGAGAGCGAACGAAAGAAAAAAGAAGAGAGGGAGAGCGAACGAATGAAAGAAAGAAGAGAGGGAGAGCGAACGAAAGAAAGAAGAGAGGGAGAGCGAACGAAAGAAAGAAGAGAGGGAGAGCGAACGAAAGAAAGAAGAGAGGGAGAGTGAATGAAAGAAAGAAGAGAGGGAGAGTGAATGAAAGAAAGAAGAGAGGGAGAGCGAACGAAAGAAAGAAGAGAGGGAGAGTGAACGAAAGAAAGAAGAGAGGGAGAGTGAACGAAAGAAAGAAGAGAGGGAGAGCACGAAAGAAAAAAGAAGAGAGGGAGAGCGAATGAAAGAAAGAAGAGAGGGAGAGCGAATGAAAGAAAGAAGGGAGCACAAGAGAGCGAGAGACTCTCAGTTACTGCTGCACTCAACCTCATGTTCCCACTGTACAAACATGATCATCACAATTACAGACACAAGCCTGTGATTAACTGTGATTGATCATGTGACGGCTCTGGTTTAGGAAACATGCAGTTTGTTCATTAGTCACATACCAAAAACGCTCATATTGCCCACACTAGGACCTCACAGGCCGAAAGCAGAAACCCAGAGTCGCTCTCGCATGCGTCTGACGAACCAATCCCGTCAGCCAACTGCGCATCTACACACCAACACCCGACAGGACGGCCTGAACGTCAGAGCGGCAGCAGAGCAGATCGATTTCCCCTCCTGATGAAGGAGAGATGTCAGATACAGAAGCAGCAGGTCATGCGCTGCTAAGCTCCTGATGTGGGCCTGAAAGGCCAAAAGGCGTCGAACTGTAATAAAAAGGCTGTAAGACACGAAGAGTCCAGAGCTTCGCATTAAACCCTGCAATAAAAACTCATAAGCCCTGAACACCAAACTGATGGTTTCATTAGCCGCTGGGCAGCGGACGCATCCCTGTCCGCTCTAACAGGAGGAATTGTTGTAAATGTAACATGGAAAGAATTCGGCTGAAGATCAACAACAGAAAACTAAAGCTGCACATTTAGCAGTTGCAAAGTTTTAAAAATTTCTCCAAATCATTTATTTACAATTAATTTGACTCTAAAGAGGCTTCAGTTCCTCACGGCCTCGAGAGAACTGAACCTCTGCAGGTCTGAAAGGGCTGTTCGGGGACATTTCTTCACTTCAGACACTTATTTGCATATTTTATTCATTTATTTGGCTCATTATTTGTATTTTATTTATGATTATTTTATGCTTCTCCAATTTTTTAAAATTTTATAGTATTTTATGTCTCACTTCAACTTGAGCTGCATTTCTTCTGGGAAAGGTGTTACACAAACAATAAATAAATAAATAAATAAATAAATAAATAAATAAATAAATAAATATCTCTATTTTACCATTATTCCTATTTTATGCCTTTAATGCTTACTAATTATTTTTAGATTTTTTTTTATTGCTCTTTGGCTAATTTTTCATGTTTATTTTTGCAATCTACTCAATTTTAAGCACTTTGAGCTGCATTTCTTGTATGAAAGGTGCAATAAAAAAATCATCATCATCATCGTTATTTATTATTACTTCTATTAATTTTTTATTTCATTATTATAAGCTTATTACATGAACGAGATTTCTTGGAAATCAATTACTGGTTAAAACCTGTGACTAGTTCTAAAGTGAAAGTGACATTGTGAACACACAAACACCACAACGAAATGCAACCTCTGCATTTAACCCATCACACGTGCACACGTGGAGCAACAGGCGGCTACCAACAGCGCCCGGGGAGCAGTGTAGGTGGACGGTACCTTGCTCAAGGGTACCTCAGTAGTGCCCGGGCCGGGACTCGAACCTGCGACCTTCAGGTCCCAAAGGCAGTGTCCTAACCACTAGGCCGCCCACCTCATGCCTTTACGCAGCAAGAGGGAGCGTAACGTAATGCCCCATGTTTTTGGCTCCGATTGAACAGATATGAAGGCGTTTGTGCTGGAAAGGTGGCGAGCAGACGAGTTTCACTGATCTTGGTCCCGCGCTTCCCCACCTTCCCCCGTTTAATCCCTGGTAAACAGGCCGGATTACAGCGCGTCGACACGAACACCCTCGCCCAAACAAAGCCGGTGCGAAGGAGAGACGCGGGAGCCCCTGAGAAAACAGATTTGCCACTGAGAGACAAGGAGGCGACGAGAGGAGAAGAGGCGGCTACGGGCGCGACGGCAGCACGAGGTAACGAAACAGGAAGGGAAAAGGAAATGGAAGGAACGCGGACATGTCAGATAAAAGTTTTGCGAGACCATTGTTCCGAGCGCGGCGCGGCGAAGGGAGCGTGGAGCCGAGTGTGGGCACGCGGTGGGAGAGATAAGAGTCTTAAAAAGCAGCACGTCCGTCTCCGCTGGACCACAGAGCTCCGAGCCGGGGGAGAGCGCAGATGGAGATAAGAGTTCATGTCAAATCAGACCACCGTCGTCACTTCAACACGCCCAACTGCTCTCAGACGGCCGGGGGGCGATGCATATGGAATGTACGCATGTGTTCTAAAACATGGCGGTTTCCTTTTACGGATGGGCTACGATTTAGGACACTGAAAAACTCAGGCAAACAATTCAGCCTTTGATTTTTTTCTTGGTCAATAGGGGGAAAGAGAGAAGAGGCCTAATTGCAGATGGTAACGCAAATTAGTGCATCAGTCAGTGACAACATCAGCCGCGTGGAACCGGTTCATCATTTCAGCGAGGAACATTAGATAAGCAATGTGTAATTATTCGCACTCAATCTACAGAGCCACACAGAAGGCAAAACAGTGCTGAATGACTAAAGAACTGCCTCAGCCCCTCAGTCAAGGGCACTAGATTTGGTGCAATGTACTACAGCCTTAAAAAATGTTATAGTAGGGCTGTAACGATAAATCCATCCGTATCGATGCATCGACCAAAAAGATCAGATGTGTCGATGTGACAATCTGTTTCATACAGACGCCAAAGTGAAAAAGTGAAAGTGACCATTCGTCATTGTGAACACACTCAAGCACCACAACAAAATGTGACCTCTGCATTTAACCCATCACACATGCAACAGTGGGCAGCTTCAACACGGGGAGCAGTGGAGCGGGACCGTACCTTGCTCAAGGAAACCTCAGTGGTTCTTGGGTTGGGACTTGAACCTGCAACCTTCAGGTCCCAAGGGCAAAGTCCTAACCACTAGGCCTCCACTGCCCACAAGACTCCAGTATCGAACCGAATCGCATCTAACGGAATAGCATCGCTGCAAACGTTAAATGTCCAATAGTTTCGCCATTACCTGCCACTCGCCGGTACCAGTATGTGGTTGATTTATCATTTTTCAATAGTTTTTGTGCCCGGCAGATTTTGGAGGGATGTGTATGCGCTTGGATTTTACAAACAGCAGCCTAAACACAGCTTTTCAGATTTAGACCCAGTAACAGAGATCCATAGCAGTGCAGGTATCTCAGTGGTACTTGCACCAGTCTGGGATTTAAACCAGCAACCTTCAGATCACAGGGTCAGCTCCCCCAACCGTTACACCTCCACTGCCCCTAGTACATCCATTTTAGCTGAAAATTCTCATTTCAGTGAATCTGTAGTTCATTTGCACTTTTTTTTTCCACCACTTCGGACAAACGTTGGGAAACAACTGCAAAATCTCATTAACCACTTTGCAAGACATGGTTCTCTTCATGGCTGCCTTCCTCCTCAGTGGAATGCAGCACTAACCCAAAAGAGTGGAACGCCAAGTCTGGCAGGGAGCGCTCTGCCTGGAGACTTGCGAGGCAACCCGAAAGAATGGGGGAAATGCTGAGAAGGCGGATATTTACGGGCAAAGTTGAACTCGCGCTGCGAACGGGCCTTAAGGAGTTAGCTGAGGCGCTATGGTAATGCTAGCCTGTCAGCGCTGCCCTCCGTCAACATCTAAAAGCGGAGTGGAGGGGAATGAGAAGGCAGCCTAATTACCTCCCTGTGCACCTTTGACTCATCCTCTTGGGTCAGAAAGGAAGTCCAAATCGCTCGAGAGCTCGGAACAGGAGCTCATCTGGCCCCTCGATTCCCACACAAATTAGAGCCATTATCTACAATTAGCCTACGCCTAGCCTCCACAGCTGCCATTACAGCGCCTAACTATCTGCTCTGCCATCTTGCAGAGCACACGCTCTCCTGCTAAACTTTAACCAGTGGACAGATCTAATGGAAACCCAAAGCAGATAAGCGAGAGGCAGTGGAGAAAAACCAAAACGATGCTTAAATGTTTCCAGAGTCAGCATGGAGCGAGCTAAATTTGCCACAGTCTCAGGGGGCAATTACTGAGGCACAGAGGCTATCAATCAACGTTGAGATGCAAAGCCTAGCGTGGTCTAAAATAACTCTGGCTGTTTATTTGCTAGTCAAATCAAATGTCAGGTTTAACTTGGAACAAAGGAACAAAATAAGACCACATGAAAGTGAGGAGCATGAGAGAACTTGCCTGCTGTTCATCTGTGATATTTGGGCCTGGTGCAATTTCAAGCTTCTCCCAAAGCCATCAACATCGACAGCTTATGGAAGAGCTCAGATCTGATCCAAAATGTACAGTAGACAATGTGTTCCTGGCTTCTGAGTGTTATTTCAACTGCTTGTGTCTAAATCCTGTGTAAAAACATCTCCATTCATCACAAACTTTGGTTTTATGATCATAGCCCACAAAAGTTTCCTGTTTATAGCGGCAAAACAGGAAATGTTCATCTTTTCTGGACAGTCCCAGAAAGTTCTAGAAAGTTCTGGACAGTTCTCACAATTCCTGAATATTCTGGAAGCCTACTTAGCATGTAAAGGGAATGGAGAAGGTTCTTAAAAACAGATACATGTCAAAATGTCATTGTCCTGGGCAGTGGAGGCCTAGTGGTTAGGACACTGCCTTTGGGACTTGAAGGTCGCAGGTTCGAGTCCCGGCCCGGGCACTACTGAGGTACCCTTGAGTAAGGTACCGTCCCACTACACTGTTCTCCGGGCGCTGTTGGTAGCTGCCCACTGCTCCCGGTGTGCATGTGTGATGGGTTAAAAGCAGAGTTGGCCTCCTGTCCTGGGTGAACCCTGCCTTGGACCCCTGGTCAGCTAAGATTGGCTCCAGCTTCCCCATGGCCCGAAACGGAAGAAGCAATTAAGACAATAACTGAAAAACTTTTGTAGGTTGGCGAGGTGAGCCAGAGCAGCCCATTTTGTTCCCCTCATGCTCGTTACCCCAATGAGTCTTTTGTCTCTCTTTTGTAGGACGTCCCTTTCTTTTTCAATTGAAGGGTAGAGGCCGGTCTCACCTCTACAGAAGGACTTAAAGTCCCCCCCTGTTTGACCAGGAACTAATGGACCACCCCAACCCTAAGGCAAACAATGCTTAGCTGAAATATGTATATTTGCTGTCCAACACGCGTTGCCAGTTAATATTAGGTCCTTAGGAACCACACCCCACCTCCGTTGCAGCAGAGGTGGCAGGGTGAAGCCTCACTGGCATGCAACATATAACCGGTAATTTACCTTAATACCAGAGGCCTGAATCTGCGGCCACAGACTGAAAAGCAGCAGATGGTCACCCAGGACTTCTCTCTCGGTATCATCTGTCTCCTCCTCCTCTTCATGACCGATACCGTTCTCGCACTTCCTCACAGACTGCGAGGTCATGTGGTGGGCTGACCACTCTGCTAGAGACTAATGCGAGCGCTCATATGATCTTGAACATCTGGGTCAATGTTCTTTACTCTGGAAATGAGTGAACCGTGATTGGTGTTGCACAGCACGAATTCAGGAAACCGGGCTTCACAGAGCTACGATGGGTCTGAGTGAACATGCTAATTCAATTCGGGGTAGGATTTGCCATCAGAGGCGATGATCCAATACCAGCACCAAATCTGGGCCATGATACAATACAAGTTCAACTTGAAAAGCAGTCTGTGCTGTATGTGTAGGAATCTCTGCTCTTCCTTTCTAATTTCGCTAAAGCAAAAGGTTTTACGCCATCCTGGGCACTTCAGAGGCAATGTTAGTAGATGCATGGACCAAAATAAAAGTGTATTAAATAAAATATGAAAAAATATAAAGACGTTGCTCATTTTTGCCACTCGAGAATTACACTGTGATACAAGGTATTGACTTTCTCTTCAACCTGTAATTAGCATGCTGGTGCTAACTGCTAGCCAAAGAGCTTGCTAGTTAGCAATCTATCCAGATGAGTAAAACTTAAAAGGCCACACGCTCGAATAAGGTCAACACCATGTTTCACACGCCAGCGCCAGTGGGTTGAAAGCTGGGATGAAGACCTGAAGACCACTTTGGGCATCAGGGTTTTACAGAACAGTTGAGCACTTCACAGGAAACTGAAGCGTGTAGTTTCTGATCACCACGGCAGATGGAAAGAAACACATTAGCATCAGGCAGTCGATGTTTATCTGATCGTTCAAACCCATTTCATGCATCTACTACACCCCAGTAGGGAAGAACATTAACGATATGTTCACATGTGACAAACTGCAAACTTTGCCTTAAGGCTGCGGAGTCGGTCTTCTGTAAAGCAAAGGCCGAAAATGTGAATTCTGTATTGAGGTTTAGTTTAAAACATGAATTGAGGTTTTGAAAAGGTTTCTCTTCATTTTATGCACAATGTGATTGTGAACAGAACCAAATTGCTGGTTGAAACAGAAAGAAGAGCCTGGGGAGCCCAGACACCAAGACAGTTAAGTTTGTTAAATCACAATTTCTAAATTTCAACTCATTTTACCCACTTGTCACTGTCAAATGTTCAGCTTTCCTTATTTATTAATAAAAAAAATTTTTTATTTATTTTTTTTTTAAATCACAGCTACAAATCGCTCACTCCCACAGGAAGTTTCGGGTCGACCGTTGCTCTTTTGCCTGTAAATGTGAGCGTAGGCGAGACTGTTGTGTCAGCATTTTCTGTTGTACTGAAACTGTAACCCCCACATACATTCTATACCTACATAATGTTAATAAATGTGTATTAATTGCAGATGTGCATTAAAAAAAAATACTGGACGTTAGCAGTTTCAGTATTCATGTTCCCAATCCAGTGCATCCATACTCACTGCCACGGTTTAGAGCAAAAACCTCTTGCCATCGTGTGGGCAGTAGAATCAGCAGCACTTATTACACAGTGTCAAAGTTTCTGGCATCTAGGTGATTTAATTTTTCAGCTGCTTGAGTCTAAATCCTATACAAAAACAGCTCTATTCATCACAAACTCTGATTTTATGACCACAGCCCATAAGTTTTAGTTATAGTGGCCAAACAGGCAAACATATATCTTTAATGACCATCTCAAAACGCTGGAGCCTCACAGCGAGAAGGTCCTGGGTTCGATCCCCGGGTCGGACACGGGGGACTTTGTGTGCGGAGTTTGCGAGCTCTCCCAGTGTTCGTGTGTGTTTCCTCCGGGTTCTCCGGTTTCCTCCCACAGTCCAAAGGCTGCAGTAGGTTGATTGGATGCTCTAAATTGCCCGTAGGTGTGAGTGTGTGTGTGAATGGTTGTCTGTCTATGTGTTGCCCTGCGATGGGTTGGACTCCTGTCCTGAGTAAACCCCACCTTAGGCCCACAATCAGCTGGGACTGGATCCAGCTTCCCATGTGACCCGGAAACGGAGGAAGCGGTTTAGAAAATGGACGGACGAACAGACAGACAGACTCAAAACGTTCCAGAAAATTCTGGACAATTCTAGAAACTTCTGGACAGTTCTCACAGTTCCAGAATATTCTGGAAGCCTACTTAGCACTGGAAGTGAATGGAGAATGGTCTTGAAAAAGGACACATTTCAAAAGGTCCTGAGCACAGAAGCAACGGCCATCTTCTACTGATTTTAGACCGAAGGGAACACACAAACATTAAATAGACCTCAGATACATAGTGTTCCATCCACAGCCAAACCAGGTGGTCCAAATTCTGCAATCGGTGCATTAAGTGGCGTAAAGGGCTCTGCCATTTCCCCAACCTTAAGATTTATACGTGTATTCCAGAGCACAGGTGACCCCTGAAACCACCAACCCTAAAAAACACTACTTAAGAGATTATACTGCCCAATAAGGCCCAGGTGTGCATGAACAGTGATTGATTACGACCATTTCTGAATCCAGCAGCTGTGCCAGGAATGTCCCAATGCCAGGCTAACCCCAGGACCGCTTAATGAGTGTAACGGCGCATTCTTCCAAAAACACAGGCCCATTACCATCTTTCCTTCTGCAAATGAATCCCCACAAGGTTTCGCACAAATTTATGAGGAGGTCGGGAGAAAAAGGCACCAGCTGCTCGCGACCAGCCCTAGAGATGAAGGAGAATACTCGCGCAGGTCAGCCAGTGACTCTCGTGCACAGTACAGCAGCTCTGCCCTGTTCTGGCCGTTCCTACGTTTGGGCCAGGCACGTGTATAGAGCGCATCAGCATGTAAAGAACTTTAGGTTTTCTAGCGAGCACTGTGAAGGGAGTCCACCATCATTTTTTGGAAGGTGACAGTTGTGCAGGAGGTGAAACGAGCCCATTTATATTCCCCTACTGCATTCTGAACCCCAAGACGTGACGAGGTCTTATCTGTGAAGCCCATCATGATCAATTAAAAGGTGGATCGATGTGGCGCAGAGTTCTCGGTGTCGGGATTTGAGCACTGGAGGACGTTGTAGAGGAAATTGTGAGATTGTATAATTGAGTAGAAGGGCGTCTTTGATTCTGTGCTTACACTGAAACTGGGGCCATGGCCTGGAGCTAGGGCGTCGGAGAAACTAAGGCCCAATACCAGATGAGTGGCCCTGGGGTCTGCAGTTAGGGGCAGGCTGAATGCAACTGGTATGTCATGAATATGTAAAAACGGAAACCGGCCGGGTTTGAACGTTGGAAGGGTGAAAACGTCTTGGTCATTCCTCTGCAGAGAGAGTCAGCGGCGATGCATTGAAGGCTACTTCAATAAAACGTCTACGCTTCAGCAATCAGAGCTTCCAGAGTTTTCTATTCGTCTTCAAACCAACAGTTTTTCGACTACGTCTGTGGCCTAGTGGTTAGGACGCTGCCTTTGGGACGCAGGTTTGAGTCCCTGGGCACCACTGAGGTCCCCTTGAGTAAGGTACCATCCCGCTACACTGCTCCCCCCGGGCGCTGTTGGTAGCTGCCCGCTGCTCCACGTGTGCACGTGTGATGGCTTAAATGCAGAGGTCACGTTTCGTTGTGGTGCTTGAGTGTGTTCACAATGACAAAAGTCACGTTCACGTCACTTCACTCACTCATCCAAACAAGCTGAACTGGAAACCCGTTAATACACCTAACCTCACACTCCGTCTTCCGCACGCGCCGGGGGAAAGTGAGGTAGACTGACGGAGAGCGGCGGCATGAAGTGAGAAATCAAAAGGCCAAGGTATGACAGGAGTGATCCAATCCCTTTCCGTCTCCCCGGAAAACGACCCCAAATACCGGACCGTCAACGGTTACTATAGAAACAGCAGAGAGCGAGTACCGAGCGCGACAACTTGGTTATAACTGCTGCAATCAGCACAGTGAACAGTGTCTAACTGGACACAAGGATGTGAACTCTACTACGCTCCGCCAGCTGCCCGTCCCCTCAGTGGAAGCAGTAGCTGGGCGGTGGTGCTGCAAACAGAGCGGGTCAAACCAAACCAACGGACTGACCCCTAGATTCATCTGGAGCCGTTCTGTAGCGATGGTCAAGGGCTTTGTTACAATTCTGACGTTCTATCAAATCAGCCCCACCTCACCGAAAAAACGCTGGAACTCAAATTCTGGGGCTGAGATCAGTAACGTGCACCTCCGATGAGTAAACCAAGTCCATTAGAAAGATTAGTTCTTCATTTCACAGACTGCGCAAAGGAAAAAAACGCAGCATTTTCAGTTCCATCACCTCATAATTGACCCACTTTCAGAATGTCTGTGTAGAGGAACTGAGAACGAGATTCGCATTTCCCCGTTTTATTACTTTTTTTAGGCAATTACAGCCATTTGTTTAACACTGGCAATTCAAATTTTGTAAGAAAGTTGTCATTGTGAACACACCACAGCACAGCACAGCACAGCACAGCACACAGTGCTCCATAACAAAATGCTTCTTCTGTGGGCAGCACCCAAAGAGCAGTGCTCGGGGATGGTACCTTGCTCAGTGGAACTTGTACCGGTCTGGGATTTGAACCAGCGACCTTCAGGTCACACGGGCAACTCGCTAACCATTACACCACTGCACATGTTCCATTAAAATGGGACCAACCCTCTTTAAGAAAACATCCAGCTGAGGAGCATTCTTTAAATGGCTTTACCCACATCGTGTTCAGAAAAGAATATTGTGACGTCACATTTTACGTGATTGACAGATCACCATAACCATATAGATCATGTTGCCCAGGCCTCTGTGGCCAAATGCAAACGCATCAATTTAGAAAAGTGTGGGTTAGTAAAATATGAGTCTTGTGTAGTTTCGGAGATGGTGAGAACAGCGTATTCACACAGAACATTACAGAAAAGAACAAACACCACAGTAGGTGGAGGTCACTGCGGTCACCCAGGGTGGCAGCGTTTGCGTTCCACTCAAATACCACAAACACACACCACATGTAAAACAGGAAAGAGCTGGTGCGTCTTTAGCGGAGAAAATGCAAAAGTGAAAGAAACCAAACGATCTTCTACTTGGAGGAAGTTCAACCAGTGGGAGACAGACACTGAAACGTGGCCAGGATTCTTGACGTCATTGTGTTCAAAACCCTCCTGACACATGCAGTTTGAGCTGCCCTCACCCGACACCACAAAGGTCAGAAAAATGCTTCATTCACCATCAAGTCATTTGTTTTATACCCAGTTTTCAATCTTCCCTACTAAAGAGGCAGCAGTGGTGTAATGGTTAGGGAGTTCAAGGTCGCTGGTTCAAATCCCAGACCTGTACAAGTACCACTGAAGTAGCAATGAGCAAGGCACCGTCCCCAATCACTTAACCCCAGGAGCTGATGATTCCTCAGTTAGAGATTCCACAGAATAAGCACACTGATTACTGCCCCCCACAGATCAACACACAGAAATACAGTCTGGACTGTCTGATTACTGCCCCCCACAGGTAAACACACAGAATTACAGTCTGGACTGT
>JBBPDA010064278.1:0-13068 GCA_037974385.1 Arnoldichthys spilopterus | reverse complement strand
CAGAAACTGATTTGCATTTCATTGAGTGAAATAAGTATTTGAACCCCTACCAACCATTAAGAGTTCTGGCTCCCACATGTTTAATTTTTGTAAAAGGCCTAGAAGTATAAAAAAATAATATTATTCATAACATCTGTTTAAAATTCTACTACGACTTGTTATTGATTGATTTTCTACTTTTTCTATCCAGCTTCTCCAATGAGCTACTGATTTTGCAAACTTGAAATTAAATCTATCAATTCACTCAATGAGTGCTGTAACAGGCTCCAGCACCCCCCACGACCATGGTAAGGATAAGCAGCTCAGAAATAAATGAATTTGTACAAGCAGCTGGCTTAATTCCATGCTTAGACAAAAGCTGCTGTAGAGTCTTTAGAAAAAAGCTAAAACCTAAAACAAAGAGTTGTTCAAAACTGTGGCTCCAGCTCTACTGGCAATAGAAGAATAATATATGATGGCAAAGTTGTTTTGAGTTTTATTTTGGGTCAACTCCAATTGTTATTTTATGTGGACAAGAATAATAGTACATTTAGAATCAGAAAAAATACTTTATTGATCCAAGAGGAAATTGCTTAATCAGTAAACTTTATACACTGGGCTTTTATGTACATTTTCACTGCTGAGATGCACATATCCATGGTTGTTCACTTCACTTGTGAAAACTTTGGCAGGCTTCTGAAGACTTACCTTTTCTAACTTTTCTATTTAAAATACATAATTTACACTGCTACTCTTTTGTCATTTTGTCAAAAAAGTTATGGTGCTCTGTATCAGTTGGAAAAGTCCAGGTGCAAAAACAGCAGAACACCGGTCATTCTTAACATGTAAAATATCAAAATTATGTCTTGTTTCATTTTATATGTCCTTTCCAATGCCACTTCATCACTTTCCTTCTATATTCATCCCACAATGAACAGGCTCAGACTAAGTTACCATAGCCTTTAAGATGTTCAAGTTGCATATAACTGCAGATTCAGCCATGCTCAACTGCAGTAAGTTTTGCACAAAGGCTAAGCAATTAAAAAAGAGATTACATTAATAGGACATCAACATACGGAATAAATGGATAGAATGATTATTCTAAGCAATAAAATCTTTGTTCCTGTAAATGTATGGGGCACTGTGTTCAGACTTACTCTACCTGACCATGCAGTATCTCTTGACTTGACTGATAAACACAAAACACTGTTGTCAAAGATTTCTTCAGCGCTGTTTTCAAGTACGCTGCAAAACATTCATGATCAAATGAAAGTAAATTCCATAGACCTCAAGGTTATTGTTGAGCAATAAATAAAAAGCCCATTTTGTACTGCTGACAATAATAAAGCAATAAGGCATAACAAAGCACGTGGGCATAAGAGTTCGCAATACTACTGGTGTTGTAAAAGCAGCAAATGTATTACAGCCCATTTGAAACATGCACGCTTTTGATAGCTGTTATCATTAATAAACTTTCGTGGCAATTTAAGACACTGATAACTGCCTGCCCTTCTGCACAAAGCAACCTCGCCCTCCCAACAACGTCTGTACGAATACCATCAACTAATCCGTTGACACACCAGTTTTCCATAGATGTTTTTAAAACCTAGGTAAGTTAAGTATACATCACTACAATATTCTTATTCTCTACGCTACAGAAAATATGAACGTCATGTTAACTGTTAAAATGCAAATTCCGACAAAATTGTTTAGACACGTTAACGTTGGGTATCACGTTAACATCAGCGTACATTCCACTATTAAATAACCCAACACGATCACTTGTTTACTTAGCTACTTAAAATATGCAGCGAGCTAAACAGTGAATATCTAACTTAGCAGGCTAGCTTTAGCTAGCTAGTTATAAGGGCTGGGCAGCTCGTCACACAGGAGGCGCTTACCAGATTAGCTGTTGTTATAGCTGCGTGTCATCATGCATCACGGTGACAAATTAGTGTATTGACAATGCAACAATTTAGCTACCCGATTTTAGGTAAAGCATATACTTTAAATAGGCGTATGAACTGTTTCTAACGAATGTACACGAAGCGTGTACAACAAAGTGGCCTAAATCGCAACTTAGACACGTAAAGAACATAAATGTGTTCACTCAGGCAAAGGTTGTATGTTAATGTTACCTCCTGCTCGGAGTCGCCCCGCTCGGAGACTCCAATTTCGCTGGGTAATTCAGCGAGGTCCGTGACCCGAATCAGCCCATCATGAAGAAAAATAGTCTCTTCCTTTACAGACAACCACTGGGACGAATCCACAGCCCCTGATCCCATGTCTCTCTCTCCCGAAGAAAACCTTGAAGTTGACGCACATTAAAATTGAAAAATCCGACGCTGAAGTTCCACGCGGTGGCCTACATTATATAGTAAGTCAGCAAAACGCGACAGTGGAAAAAGCGAGTGTAAGTTACTGCCGGTGTCGGCTGAGCGAGGCCCGTCTAGCTGGCTAGCTACCTACTTAGCTACATAGGCTACAGTAAACTGCAGCTACTTTTAGCTGGCTAGCTTTCCCTCGGCACTGCAGACCGGCTATCTTTTCTGATCAGGCCACACTCGTATTTTCTGAAGGGTGGGCGTGACACAGAAACCTACGGGTCTTCAATAACTGTGTAAATGAGACCCCCTTTTCAATCGAGATCTTAATTCGGGCAAGCCGGACAAACCAAGCGCGATCGAAATACGCCTTGAATGATGCTCAGGTTATTGGTAGACAAGCTAGATCATGAAACCTGCACAGCTGTCAGTGAGACGCCATGTTTTCCTAAGCCAAGCTTTCCCAGTGTACACCGCGGTTTGTAAAAAACACAACAAGCCGTACCAAAGAAAAATAGTGAAACTTATATATTAATACACGACCAAACATCTTGCAAAGATGTATAGTTTGTCATAACAGTGGCCCTCTTTATGGTTATTTTATTAATACGTAGTATTAACTGTGTCGCCCAATTAATGTCATTTAATATTTTTAACAACATTAATATCCATGCCTCTAAACCAGTTAATGGAAATGGCAAACAGTATGACTTTCTGAAAAATGACAGTAGCGCCGACATGTGTAGGATTCATTTAATGCTCATTATTACGTGCCTGTTCTAAGAAAACCGTGGTACAGTATTAAAATATCAAAAGCTTCCAAGAATACCAAAATTAAACGTACGTAACATTGTCAAACATTTGGTACGAAGGAATTTATTTTAGTTCCCATCATTTGCAAGGTAAAGAAACAGACATTACCAGACATAAAAAAACTAGGCATGTACTGCAGCAGTATTTAGTGTTGGCTTGTACAGCTTTAACCTGCAGCTCTAAACTGCCGCATTTGGTTGCATTCAAACAGACAATACTATACAATACCAAAATTCTTCTTAAACTGTTATGCAAGTGTATTGCATAAATGTAGTATAAATTGCATTTATTTGCTTTCCAAAAAATACCACAATTACTATATATACATTGGCATTTTATTGTATAAGTTTATCATGTTATTGTATTACTTTATCATCATTTCATTTGCTAATGATTATATATATATATCAAAATTAGCTTATTAAATACAGGAGAATGTATTTCTTTAATAGTGAAATCAACTTTTTTTAACATGTTTTGGGTTTCTATGATTTAAAATCCTAAGACAATGTTTGTAAAGTTTACCAGGAGCTCTTTTGTTGGCAAACTGTTTAATATTTTTTAGGGTTATTTGATTTTTGTCCATATTTGTGAGCGATGAATCTTGTTCCGTGGTCTTGGAAAGGATAACGGGACAGCTATGCAGAAAAAAAACACACACAATGGCACATTACTCCCTAAAAACAAATAACTGAAATAAAATTATCTTTCTAACTGAACAATGAAAGAATGTTAATTCACAAATAATAATTTACAAACCCTATAGCCTTGTTGCATTCTTTGAGGTCTGGTATTTTAATGCAGGACAGAGAGACACAATTTCTGAACAAAAACTCCAGGATAGTTCTTTGTTCTTTCTTGTGTTGTTTTAAACCATCAATCAAACTGAAAGAAAAAAAGTAAGATAAAGGAACAGTTAAATAAAATAATAATTTAAGATACAATGTAAGTACATACATTTAAAATATTACACTGAAAAATAGACATTAAAAATAATATTATGTGCTTTAAGATCTCAGACATCTGTGTATTGACCTGTATAAGCAGTCACAGTGGTAGATTGTAGTTGACTTGTTGCTGTGATGTCCGTATATCGTTTCCATTGCTTGGATCCTGTACTTACAGTCATCTAAATATCTTACTGCATCACATATTGATGGGGATCCTAGAGAACAAAATAGGTAAACCCACCTTTTTGATTTCTCAAATGAAATAGCAAAATCATAGCCCGAAAATATAGAATAGACATCAGTGCAATGTAAAAGTGCTTCACACCTGTAGCTTTAAGATTAAAGGATACAATTGCCTTGTTTCTGTTCCATGATGACTCTTTATAAAAATAACTCTAAGGGTTCCACTGGAGAGATTTACTTTATAGGTAAATGTTTGTTAATCTTCACATTACTCAACCATCTTTTTGAAGAAATACACTTAATTCATGACTCTCTGTGTGAATAACTGTATCCCTTAGCTGCCCTGACGCTTCAGTGGCATCTTTGGAATGTTAAGATATATGGATACTGTGGAATGTAGCTTCAGGTCACAGCAGTTGCAAGTGTACAATTTAAAAGCACTGACAACTGTAAAAGTATCTATTATATTTTAAAAGACCTATACTTTTTTTATTGTGTTCTACTTTTTAAAAAAATAATAAAGGAGTAGTACAAATTGGGGCTATTTTACACTATGCAAATAATATCAGCTTTAATAGTTATTTACAAAGACTTTTAAATGACTGATATACACTAAATCTTGCCAGGCAGTGTTACTTAGCCTAAATTACCCACTTGATTTATGAGTTTTTAATGTTAAGACTTATTATTTAATTGCCATATTTAAATACTTGGTAACTATTATGAAACTAATATGTAAAATGAGTAGTTATAAGAGTAAGGAGTGGATGTGAGGGGCCCTTGTGGTTTATGGGGTTGACACAGTAGTTACGTTATTAAAATGTTTTATAAAACACATAATAAACACAAACATATATAAGAAAAAGAGAAAGGAACAAAGACTTTACCTGTTTCTTTAAAAGTAGATTTGGTTTCATTCCAAAGAGAGAAACTGGGTGTTTTTTTTGTCTCAGGTGAAGATGTCATCTTTTTTTTCGGAACATGTGTAGATTTCTGCTTTGGAGTTAAAGATCTGGATGTTGTGGTCATACGCTCAGAGGCATTATTTACTTTAAAAGTAGTATATGGAGCTTTACACTTTTTCTTTGCATTCTTCATTGCTAAACATAGAGTTCCTTGTTTTTTAGATGTAGGATCCTTAAACCGAACACTTACCCAAGGGGACAAAATAATATCTTTCCTTAGCATGCTTTTAGGCGCTGTTGTTGGCAAGAGTTGTCCTGGAGTTGAGTTTTTGGTTTTTGGTTCTTTGATGATGTTAGTCATTAATTTATTAGCTGTTGTTAATTTATTTTTTGAACAGCTATGTTTGATTTTTTGGTTAAGATTTTCTGATGTATTTTTATTGTGTACATTTGTTCTGTTTGGGAAACTGGTCTTCTTCATGAGTTGTGTTTTATTCACAAATAAATTCTTAGTCCTTGGAAATAAGCTGGTCAAAGATGTTTTTAAAAGGTTTGGAGATCCAGTAACATGCAATGATTTAAGTTTTGTTGCTTTGTCTGCCATCCTGTCCTTTCCCTTCTGTTGTGTTGACTGGAAGTTATAGTCCATTGAAGGTACTGTAGAATCACATGATGTTTGAGTTTTCTGATTTTGGATCATGTTGACAGTAATATTTTGCCTTCGATATTTAGTTGTATTTGTTCTATTTATGTGAATTTTCTTCAGTGGAGTACCAAATGGTTTTTGAGCACTAAATCCTTTTGCCCGAGACAATGTTGTGTGTATTGGATTGTTTTTTGCTGAACCTGGAGGAGGTGTGCTATGATTCATAAGCTCAGACTGATGAACTGATGATGTCCTCAGTTTTTTTTTTGCTTGATTTTTCTGATGGAGAAATGTAGAGTTATGGACTGTGGGCAAGCTGGGCTGGGTTGTGATTTCCCAAAGTGGTGGAAATGTGGTAGTTCTTGATGATAGTGTTTTGGTTTTGCCATATCGTTGTGTCTTTTGATTCAACAAAAAGACATCCCCTCTTGTAGCAATAGTATCATTGCTCATTTGACCGTTTGATAGCTTTCTTCTTTGTTTAGGTTTTATGTTTTTCCCATTGGCTGAGAGATGAATCTCATAATTTGGTGGATTATAGATGTCACTGGTCCCTGGATTTGAATTGTTGAAGGTATATGATATGGGATTTTTGAGTATTGCAAAAGGAGCAACCTTAACTGATGTGCACCTGCAAGGGAAAATTAAGACTTGAAGAGAAAAATATAAAAATTGACAAAGAAACTATTATAACAATGCAGGCATGATGTTAAATTTGGTTGGTTGTCAGAGGCAAGCAAAAACAGGAAAGGGAATCAGACAAGTCAGCACAAGCACATAAAATTAAAGGTGCTTCAACGTCAGTGCTTCAATAGTCTTATTCTAGAAGTTGTGAATAAACAATTTCTCTATTATTAAATGTTATAATCTTAACTAATAAAGTGATGGTTTAATCTATCACAGGACATGTTTAGTCTCATAATTTAGCTTCTTTAGGTTTGAGCTGGACAGTGGGAGGTCCCGGATATTTTAAATGAAGTAGTCATGGCATAGCAAGTTAGCATAACTGTTGGAACACTTCTTAACAACTCTACATGAATGATTGCCAAAATGTAATAGTTTAATGCAATGCATAATTTAGTCTAGGACAATCCATTTGAATTAAGTAACTAAAGTTCACCATCATTTTTCAAGTCCTCTGTAAGACATACATTCATAAATTAGAGAAACATTTGAAGAAGTCTCAAATAAATGCACAGTAAAACTATGATCAACAGTTAATGGCTATCTACAGCAGAATTGTTACACTGAGTATAAGCATGTAATGGTACAAATCTCTGCTAAATAAGAAAATGGCTGAAAACAAACAAATGCTAGTTTACTAGATAAGCAGGAGTGTGTGTAACAGTGGAGTGAAGAAAACATGTGCAGAATAGTCTGTGCATAAAAGTGTGTGTGGATAACCAGCATAGCTCTTAAGCCTCATTGTTAGGCCATTAGACTACTGTTTTGCTGCTTGTCTCATGGCCATCAATGTAAATTCTTTGGTAATCACACCTGCAAAAAATACCCCAAATAGTGGTCATGCAGTCCACAACTGCGCATGCATGCAAGGACTGACCACAGGCCTGCAGGGTGTCCTGTTTCTCATTTTTTGCCAATCACATGGCAGCAACTGGTGAAGACAAGTTGCTGAAGTTTAAACCAGGCATCAGCATGGGGAAGATAAGGGATTTAAGTGACTTTGAACATGGGATAGTTGTTGGTGCCAGAAGGGCTGGTCTAAGTATTTCAGAAACTGTACAGCAACAGTAGCTCAAATCAAGGTAACCAGAATACCATCTCTGAACACATGGCACGTCAAACCTCGACGCACATTGGCTACAGCAGCAAAAGACCACACTGGGTGCCACTCCTGTCAGCTAAGAACATCATCTCAAAGGGATTTCTTAAACATGACAATGAGTTCACTGTACTCAAGTGGCTTCTACAGTCACCAGATGTCAGTCCAATAGAGCACCTTAGGATGTGGTGGAACAGGAGATTTACATTATGCATGAGCATCCAACAAATCTGCAGCAACTGTGTGATGCTATCATGTCAATATGGACCAAAATCTCTGAGGAATGTTTCCAACACCTCGTTGAATCTATGCCATTAAGAATTAATTCAGTTCTTACCTGGTTCTAGCAAGGTGTACATAATAAAGGACAGGAGGCCAACCCATTGCAGGGCAACACACAGACAGACAACCATTCATACACACGGGCAATTTTGAGTATCCAATCAACCTACTCCAAGCCTTTGGACAGTGGGAGGAAACCAGAGCACCCGGAGGAAACCCACCCGAACACAGGGAGAGCTTGCAAACTCCACACAGAAAGGCACACATGGACGTCCCGGGGATCAAACCCAGGACCTTCTCGCTGTGAGGCGACAGTGCTAACCACTGCACCACCGTGCCGCTACATTTTTAACATTATTAGCAAAAACCCAGATTGATACAATAATACAACAATTTTAATAATATACTCTATAACACTCACATTCCAAACCAGTTGAGTTGAGTGCAGCGCCTCTTCTGGATAAGATCAAAACACCGAAGTTTGAGGATATTGAAGAAACTGTAGCCCACCATATTTGAAACTGAGTCATTAACATTGAGAAGACATTGCTTGAACCTAAGGGCATAAGATATTTAAAAGCAGGAGAGAAAGGGATTTGTAACAGAAACAAAAGAGTATATAACAAAGAAAGGGAGAGGTATGCAGATTTTCATGGTGTTTTTAGAGAATGGTTAGTGAGCAGGTATTAAAGTAACTTTAAAAAAAGAACGTAACATTATTGTAATGTACATGTATGTACATTACTAAGTAAGGCCTTTAATTGCTTGACACTGCCATTTGCAAAAGTTTGGGGGCCCCTGATTAAATTATGTTTTGTTCAAGTGAAAAAAAAACATGTCCTCTACAAAGAACACTGGACATTCTAATGTACAATTATCATTTAATTGCAGAATCTAACACATAAAACAGTATTATTTATTATTATTGTTATTCATTTTTTTATACATTTTTATTTTGTTTTACTTTGTTCCCTATATATTAAACTCTGCAAATAAATTAAAACTGTATTTTTAAGTTTGTTCATTGTAAAGGATGTGTTACTTTATTTTCAAAACATGTTAACTGCAGGGTTTTTGCATACAACTGTACCTTCCAGTGTTCTGCAGAAAATAAATATATATTATATATGCTTCTCTATTTAATTTCTATCTTAGTCTGTCAACAAGAGAAATAAGCAGATGGTAAGAGGATAAGTTACGACTCCTAAGCGTCTTCCTGAAGGCTATGAAGATGACTTATATGCGAAGAATGCAAATCCATCCCCAGCAGCACTCACCTTTGGTCACAATTGCAGTGTGAAATGGTGAAGAGGCTAGGGTTGAACACGCCAAAGTTTACAGTAAAGGGGCGAATTACATGGCTGCAGTGGTCGTGCTCTCGGCAGCATCCATCAGCATGCTTAAACATCCCTAAAGGACACAGTAACAAAAGTTAGAACAATTTCAATGATTGTTCTTTATATATTAAAATGTTAGTAAATTGGAAAATTCAAAAAAATTCCATTTACCCTGCTGAAAACGACTACTGAAAGGATTAAAATCTAATACTTTTGCTTCCTAATGTAAATTGGCTTAATGATTACATGAAGCTACAGGAAATCTTCTAGTGTACTTTTAGGTTTCATTAGAAAACTGTGAAATTTATGTATAATCAGCCACAACTGTAAACTGTTTAATCTGTTGAACCATTGGGATACTTTACACTATGACATGAATGAACAAACAAACAAATAATTAGACACCACTGAAAAAAATAAACTAATCGTAATGTATTGTTTCAGTTTTTCATGCGTTGTAGTTACACAGATTAATGTTTCGACTGTAATTTTGCATAAAACGTTGCATAAACCGAAATCAACGACTACAAAGCTGCTACAAATTTTTAATTCTTGAAAACGCTAAAGAACGACCTAGTCAGGAGAGTTTTAATTACTCACCCAACTGTTCGTAATACCCAGCGCTGCTTCCTCGGCCGCACCAGAGCGTACCAGGTAAAATCCAAGAGCGCTTCTGGCGAGTTTTTCCGACTACCTGATGGCCCAGGTTCAGGTTCGTCCTATTCAGTAGAAAGTTGTCAACTCCATCCAGCTGTCCAAATTTGCACGGATTATTAGGCTCCAAAAGCACACTTATATTGACGCGCGTCAAATTTGAATGCCACGTCCGATCCTCTCGACATGATTTCATATACTTTTGTATCAGAACTGTGTCTGCGCTTATATAACACTTTTCGACTTGATAATCTCCTGTCCATATAGCCCAATAAAAAAGAGGAGTCTGTGTCACCGCGGACCTTCGAAGAAAACTACACTGAGTGCGCCCCAGTGTTAATTTCGTGTAGAGACAGAATGTCTCATAGTGTTGGTTCCTGGTTTCCGAAATTGAAGGTATGGAATAGCAGAACATCACAAGCGCCAGATAAAATCGAATTCGGTTTATCATACTGTAACAATCTATTAAAGACGTAGCGTGACTGAAATAAAATAAGTTGCGAATTGCGAGTTGAGCCCTTCCTTGCTACTTATTAATATTTTAGTCAGGCAACCACCTAAATGTATGTTATAAGCTGAACGCATCAGAAAGACAAACCTTATTCTAGGTGTTTCCGCTCAGCTTTCAGCTAAACAAATGGTGGGTTATGACCCTTTGGAGAAATTTACATTTAACATGTAACTGCACGGAAGTATTGGATTGGACAGATTTTTAATCACACCCGACCCACACTCAGTGGGCGTGGTCTGGGGTTGTGCGTGCACAAGTTACATAAATTTCATAGGAAAGACGGAGGAAAACAGCATGAATGTCCGTAGCGTTTTGTGTTAAAAGTGTCTCAGAAAAGCACACTTTGCTAGGCAGATTAATCATATAGAAAATACAGACTATGGCATTAGAGTTAGCAGCAAGCACTGTGAAAATAATGGACAATATTTACACATTTATTAGATGCATATCAGTCCAAGTGATCGCTTGGACAGCAGTGCCAGCAATAAGAATTTGTAACCAGTATTAGTACAGAGCAAAAGTCCGGACCTTAATCAATTTTCTAGTCCTAGATATTGTAAGAAGTGGTTTGATATGACCTTCTATAAATGATGTGATGCATTGATTTACTTCATGTTGCAAAAACACTGGGACCGGTTAACCAGGCTCTGCACTGTAACAGTTGGATGATCAGTCAGTGTTTGATTAAGGGCATTTCATGTTTGACTATGATTAACAAACTGGAATTAGTCTTTTATATAAGATCTAAACCTAAAAGATCTAAAATGATTAACAAAAACATATTAATCCATCATTTGTCACATCAAAAAATTAAATACAAGGTTTTTTTTTTAACCATTTTTGTTCATAATACACAGGAAGACCAAATTCCTTAAAAACATGCCAAAAAGTAAAAAAAAGTCCACAAGTAATTAAAATAAAAATTTTCAACATCTGAGAAAGAGAAGGATGACTAGAAATAGAGACATTGATTTACAAGCATAATTAGATACTTTAGCATAGTCAAACCCATGATCAACTCTAGTCATACCCAAACATAAGTTATGGTCATGATCAGTTCTACAGCAGAAAAGGCTGACTAGTATGCTGTGTCCTAAACCACAGTAACAAGTCTGCTGGCCTTATTGTTATAAGTCATACCATTCCAAATCATTCCAATTCGCTGCTTCATGTGTGGATGTGTTAAATGCAGAGATCACTTTTCATTGTGGTGTTTGAGTGTGTTTATAATGACAAATAGTCACGTTCACTTCACTTTAAATAAAACTTCTCTTTTATTCATACACCTTTCCTTGTCATTCATTTTTATTAATGACAAGTCTCAAAACCAGCAGTAAAACATTATTATCTTAAAGTCGTAAGTACAAACCTGATTTCCAAAAAAGATTTTCATAATATTTTTCATAATTCAAATTTTCATAATTTTTAGATTTTTCATTAAATACAACAAAAACAAGAATGTCTGATTTGTTAACTCTGTTGAACTTCTATTTAAAATATAAATGAAAATATTTTTAATGTTTCACTGACATGTAGTTTGCAAATATACCTGTAAACCTGTAACACACTAAAAAAAAGTTGGGACAGAGGTGTGTTTACCACTGTGTTACATCACCTTTACTTTTAATTTCACTGATAAATCATTTGGTAACTGAGGACACTAACTGTTGGAGTTTTGCAAGTGGAATTTTTGCTAAAACCTCAGACCTCTGTGATGGCCATTACCTGATTCTCCATCTCATTAAACTTCATACATTTTCAGTAGAAGACAGTCAAACACACTGTGGCAATATTTATCACAGTAGCATGACAGTTTTTCATGAAGTGCCTTCTAAGGGCTTGAGGGTTTTTGGCCTTGTCTTACAGGATTTCTTTGGATTCCCTGAAACTTTCTACAGTATCATGTAATGTAAATAATGAAATACCTCAGTTCTTAGTAATCTTGTGTTGAGAACTATTCTTTTGAACTCACTGACAGTACTCTCATGAAGTGTGGCACAAACCACAACCCATCTTTGCTTGCAGACGCTGGGCCTTACAGGTTTATAGCAGCCTTCCATAATTCCTCCAATTTAGGTGGGGCAATATGTTATCAGATGCTCACTCTGTTGATGATAGACCCCAGTTTCTGCATGACACACACCAAAACAAATCTGACTGTGGTGTATTTTGTGTTCTGGCACAGTAACTTTGTGCTACAGTAGCCTTTCTGTGGGATCAGACTAGAGGGGAGTGTCTTACTAACATCCATCAATGTGCCTCAGGTGCCCATAACCCTGTTGCGGTTCTTGGTTGTTCTTCCCTGGTCTACTTTTGGTAGGTAGGTATCATCTGCATACCAGGACCACCCTAAAAGGCCTGCAGTTTTGAATATTCTCAGGCCTAGTCATCTAGCCATCACAATTTTACCCTTCTCAAAGTTGCTCAGGTATTTCTGGTTGCCAGTTCTGAAGACTGACTGTTCATTTCAGATTTAGAAAACTTTATTGATCCCGGAGCAAATTGTCAAATTTGTGCATAATATATCCCACCTTATGATTGGTGCAATTGTAACACAATAATGGGATAATCAATCATTTTCACTTCATATTAGTATTGTACTATATCAGTCTTTGCAAAATAACAAAAACCTAAAGTGTTCACTGATCATCCATAACATAAAAACCACCTGCCACAAGTGCAATTGTGATAAAAGAATATA
>JBBPDA010064206.1:0-13072 GCA_037974385.1 Arnoldichthys spilopterus | reverse complement strand
ACACACACACACACACACACATACACACACATACACACACATACACACACATACACACACATACACACACATACACATGCACGCACGCACACTTATTGTACTTAGTATATATAATATAATATAATATAATATTATGCCAGGTCTTTTTGGCACAAAAAGAAAGTAAAACCATAAAAGGCTGATATCTAATCACTCACATCTTCTGTGCTGTTTATGCCATTTTTAAACACTGGTTGCTGTTATTTAGTTTCGCTATAATTGATCTAAATAGGCTTTTTATCATAAGTGCAAAGTGCAGCTCCAATCTTGTAGTCACAACATATTTTTTATCGGTTATAAATCAAGTTCAGACATGATAAATGGAGACAAAAACAGAATTTTGATTTGCCTGTCATCACAGCTGAGACACTAGACTTTCCAGAGGTAGGGGCACATATCCCACACACATCATTATCCCGCCTACGCTGATGTACTTCACATTGCCATGTACAGAAATCAAACTTGACTCTGACAGTCTTCTTCTACCTATTATGTTTCAGCACTTTATTTCAGCTTGAACCCAGAAGCCTTTCTATAAAGAAATCGCAATTATAGACACAAAGCCTAACCCTTGAATGCCCACTGTTATGCAGTACAGTTGAGACAGCCCAAATGTGTGGGGGAAGAACTCATGGAATGTTTTGTGAGGTTTGGACAGAGCCTGCTGCACTACTTTACTATAAATAAACGCACTGATTCATCAAATCAACACAAAGAATGACAATTATTGCATAGAAATGTTCAGAAACTGGCTTGCAGAAAACATCTACTAGTTTTTCTGCTAGCTGTAAATAGCAAGCGCGGCTCTCATGTCGCTGGGGGAAAATTAAGGTGAAGATCCCCATAGGGCTCAGTAGCACCTGTCCTTCAACAAACACCTTAATGACCTGCCATGAAGACTCTCAGTGCAAAACATCCTTCAGTATTAAAGTCTGGCAGCATGGAAAGGCAAGTGTATGGCTGTTAGTCTAGGAATGTCTTATTTATTAGAGTAAAGTGATAATATACACTATATGGCCATAGGTATGTGGACAACTCTTCTTATTACGTTCAGGTGTTTCAGCCACACCATTGCTAAAAGGTGTATAAAATTAGCAGTGTATAGACAAACACTGACAGTAGCAAGAGTCAAAGTGAAAGGGTTCATTGACATTACATGTTGAACGTGGCACTGTCATATGATGCCACCTTCGCCGCATGTTTATCAATTTCTGCCCACTAGATCTGCCCTGGTTAACTGTAAGTGCTATTACTGTGAAGTGGAAAGGTTTAGCAAAAAAACAGTAGAACACACAAACTCACAGCACAGAGCCACAGATTGCTGAAGCATGTAAAAACTGCATATAAAAAATCTAGCACCTATCCTCTGTTGCTTCCCTCACCACAAAGTTCCAGAATCCTTCTGGAAGATACTGGGCAGAATGCATAATGCCAATAGTAAATACTAGAGGAAGAATAATGGTCTAAAACTGATTTTCTGGGTTTGGGATAGGTACCTTAGTGAAGTTAATGATATTCTGCTTCAGTATGACTGTGGCCCTTTGCACACATTTTCATGTCAAAGTCATGGTTTGACGACTTTGGTGTGAAGGAACTCTACTTGCCTGCTCAGAACGCCGATCTCAACTCAACCGAAGACCTTTGGGACAAATTGGAATGTTGACTGCGAGCCAGGCTTTCGCTTCCAGCATCGGCTTCTGACCTAGCAAATGCTGCTTTGACCGAATAGACACAATTTCCCACAGACACACTCCAAAATCTTGTGCAAAGCATTCCCAGAAGAGCAGAGGCTGTTATAGTCCTGGGAGAGGAGAGGGGCAACTCCGTATTAATGCCCATGGTTTTGGAATGGAATGTCCAACAAGCTCATATAGGTGTGATGGTCAGGTGTCCATTTTGCCATATAGCATACTGAACAAAAATACTTTGCTATTTAGTGAACTGATTAGAGATTGACAGAGTCACAACCTAAAGTCATGTCAAGACAATTTTATTTCTATAGCGCTGTTTACAACTGACATTGTCACAAAGCAGCTGTACAGAATCTGGGTCCGAGCCCCTTATGAGCAAGCCAAAGGTGACAAAGAAAACCAATGACAAACAAAAGAAAAGAAAAAAATCTCAGTTTAACGAGGTGGCAACAGTTCCTAGTGTACAGGTGATATGCAATGACTTTCCTAAAATCTAAACACCACTACAACATGGTTGACAACATATAGAAAACTGTTTCTGTAACAGTGAGAGATTTCAAACGCATCTGTAGAGAAGGAACATGTGGGACACTGACATGACAAAACTTCCTTTTAGCCAACCAATGGCTATGGGTCCAGTGTGCAGGAAAGATGCACTACGGTTTCAAATACAGGATGTTTAAAAGCACAACTTGGACCTATATCCTGATAGTGTAGTTTGACGTATTCTGGTATCAAGGATCTAGCTTAAAATGTTTTGAAAGAGTAAACTGACTCATATCAATGATCTGGCTTTCATCTTACTTCCTCCTGTTGCCTAACCACATGCCACATGTATGTGAAAACAAGATGTTGAGTTGCACTTTTTATAGTTTTGTGTTTGGCTAAATATACAGTAATGTGTAGGAGTCTTAAATGTTTAAAGCAAATGATCTTGACACTAAGTTTTTCCCAGTAAACACTATATAACAGACCATGTAAATCCAGTAACACAGGTTTGTTTGGGGTTCACAACATAGGTTGTGAAAATTTGATGCATATTTGATACACACAGCAAATGTCAATAATTGAAGGGTTGTTCATGACAGGCTGACAAAGATGAGCCAAATAATCATGACTGGTTTTTAGGTAAGGTTTATGAGAAGCAAAGTATACCTGTAACTGTACTTGTTAGAAGACAGTCAGCTGACAAATTTGAGTGGTCATAGCGAAGGGTTTTGTGGGCGGAGAATAACTGAAAGTGATATCTGCGTTGTCAGTAGAATGTGCTCTAGTGCAGCACATAATGGAAATAAAGAGCAGTTCTTAGGTTGAATACGTTCAAAGCCCTCTTTGCCACTAACCTCCACCAGGGAAGAGTTGTGTAAGGTCTCAGTCACCCCCCTACAATGCTGGAGAGTGATTAATAACGTGACGTGACGGGCAACTCCCACCCACACGGAACATAATGAAAGAGTGGGACATGTAGGAGTGCTGGGGTATGGCTAACTACTTCACCTGCCTAGATCTCTTTTTCTTTTCATCACAGTAATTCTGTTTTCTATTTCTCCCTCCCCCACATCTTCTTTAGCCTGTAGCTGCTTGGCTGTCACAGATCGCAGATGGTTCTGTGAATCTGTCAAACCACATGCATACTGTTTCCTCTTTCACTTAAGCGACAAGTGTTTGTGTGCAACATTTATTTAAATGTGGGTTTTTAACAGCCTTAAAACTCCTGACACTGTTCTTCCCCTACCAAAATATTTATTCTGATTGAGAATTAGACACAACATCTGGAATACGATGAGGATTTGAAAGCAGATTACAGTTTAACTCAAAATGGCTAATAAGAGCAATAATTTCTAAATAATAATGTTTTCTACAGTGTACTGAAATTTTAAATTGGACTGCTAGCTGCTTACATCTTTTGTGGTCTTTCATGAAAACCATGTTCAATCAAAACTAGGCATCTGGATGCATCATGTCTATATATATAAATTGTGTTTATGCTCCTTCATTGATTCATTGGTTTGCAAATGCTACTTTGCAACCTTTACCTTAACTTATGAAAGCCAAATCGATCTCTGTAATCTGTAATTATAGCTCTGTAAAATCAAACAGTTAAATATCAAATATCTTGACCTTCTTCAAAAACTGGAAAAAGATACAAAAGTTGAAAAGTTGCAGTCGAAACACAGAACCTTGCAGATCAGTGTGATGGGTTTGCTTCTACTTTGAAACACTGAGCCCTATTATAACACATTCTGTCAATATCCCCAGGGTGTGTCACAGAAACTGCATGTAAATGAGGGTAGGAACACAGAGTGGGACCCAAACACAAAGCCAGTCAGGCAGATGGTGGGCCTTTTCATACTATATACTCCAAACAACAACAAACATCCACCTGCCAGCCACAGGCCATGCCACCTTACATGATCTCTTCCATTAAAAAGAACAACCTTAAAGGAAGTTATTCCTATGTGCTAAACTGAGAGCATTTCATTATTTTGTGTGTTATGATTCACATTTAGATAGGAGGGGCTACTCCTGGATGAGCACTTTAGTTCAACCATTCAAAAGGCAGAGCAACTGGGTGTAAGGCTACACCTTTTCTAAAAGCTAGCAAGTGAGTGAACACTGTAACTCTACTTCCTCTGTGAATGGATTTATAACTTCCCTCTGCTGAAAAGACACTTCAGGTTATGTTTTTACAGTTGAAATTCGTTAGGTTAGTGATGAGAGCTGGGCGGCTTTTTTGGGAGCATCCCAAAAAACACTGAGCATTATAACTGCCAAAACAAAAAAGGAGTGTTTATTGGCGACTGTCTGATAAACGTGATATGAGATTTATTATTAATATTGTGTCCTCTGTTGGAGATTCATTGCTAATAAACTATAATATTGCAGAAGAAACTAATCCAAGCTTCTCATGTTATTCCAGCTATGAGCGCAAATCCCAACGCAGCCCTTCCCTTCTCAAACATCAGCAAACCATGTTAGTCACCTCCCTTGCACACACTCTTGGGGACCATCCATTAGGCATGCACTGTGGACGTTCTCAACAAAAAGAGGCAAACACTCCACTCGCTGTGGTGTAGATAATCCCATTATTGTTTGTCATATTACTCACCTTCCAAGTTCTTGTCCAACTTCATAGAAATCTTCCACTCTCTGTTGTTTGAACACAGCCATACCCAGTGTCCTCATTGATGACGATTGTGTCTTTGCTAAAAGTTAAACACGTAAGCAGGTCTACAGGTCCAGTATCCCCTCAGGACAGCGCAAAATCCAGTGGTGCTGTGAAAAGATATGTAATTATATAAGTGTGTGTGTGTGTGTGTGTGTGTGTGTGTGTATGTTTCTGGTGCATTTCTTCTCATAAAAAAGCACAAGTTCCAGCATGCAGCCTGCATTCCAGCACACCAGAGGAGATGAACCTCAGGTACAGTATTTCTCAAGTATCTCTTTTTTTTTTACCAAATATATTGACATCAATGGCAATACTTCAAAAGCAAATCAAACTTGTGCAGAGGGACACTCAGGTCTGCCTTTTCTCAGCCTAAAGAAATACAGTTAAGACCAACATTGTTTCCAGCCATAAAGTGGTACCATAGCTTTGTTTCAACATAGAAAACAACAAAATACGAGTTACACCAGTCTGGGGCACTAAGCAGGATAAAGAAATGCTCAGGATCACTGAAACCAATCAGGGCTGTCTGAGGAACTCTGAAAGGGGAGACACCCACACAGGCACATAGCAGAGAAACTGAATTTGACCACAACAAAGTAATTAAGGTCTTCTGGAAAAGGTGAAACGTCTGCTTCTGACGAAAGAAGGCACAGGGGTACTTTCACATTAATGATGGTCTCAGACTTCCTCATGTACAGGAATGAGACTGTAAAAATGATTTTTTTTAGATATTTATTCAGGATAGCTATTAGTTATTTCATTTATAAGCGCATGAGGCCATGAATCCGCTTCTCTCAGCCGTGAGGACATGAATTTTGAATGATAATATCCAGTGTTGGTGAGACAACTCTGAAAGCATAGCTACCAACTACAACATGGTGGAAGAGGTCCAACTACAGCAGAGGAGCCATAGGAAGAAATCTAGGTTGGCAACTAAAGCTACTTTGAACGACTCTGTAAAGTTGGGTCAGATGGCAGCAAAATGCCACTCAGATTGAGTTTATTGCAAAAATAAATAAATAAATAAATAAATAAGTGGCTGAAAAAGTAGAGCAGGCTTCAGTTGTCACATTCAAACCTGATCAGATCTGCTGGAGTGCATCTCATTAACATATATATCTATATATAATGTTAAACACAGTTTTCACGTGCTCAAATTGCCTGGGCATGTCCACAGCGGTCAGATTCAGAACGAAAGGAGATGGGGCTCGAAGGGCAGCACAAATACAGTGAGGAATCAATGATAAAATAATAATAACACATTTTCCTCTTTCCTGGTTGTAGTTTTAGTTGTTAACTACACAAAAAATAGTCAAAAAGTAACTGAACTATTTGAATCACCGTGCAAAAGTTTAAAAGCTCCTGCGACATGTAGTTTGACTACTAGTTCAATTACCTGTAGTTCACTGCGGACCAACACTGTTAGTGGACTATAGTCTCGCCAGAAGAGCCACACAGGCGCCTGTGCGAGCGCGCTGATAACCCACTGTTTACCTTCCAGGCAGTTACCGCAGATGAGATGAACTAATTTGGCACAGGGTTTAACGGAGGCCGCGCTTAATGGAATATGAAGAGGTCACTCGCGTCGTTAACGTGCGTATGTTCTGCGCGTAGTAAGAGAGGCATCACTCCGCACCGAGCGGAAAACAAATGTCCATCAGCTCACGTGGAACCAAGTTCGAAAACCTCAGAAAAGGAAATGCCAGTGAGATTCAAAGTTAGAGATGTCTTACCTTACGTTTTTGGGGTGTGTGTGAAATGATTCTTCTTAGCACGAGTGTGTGAGACGCTGGGCTGAAGTAAGTCTCCGCAGGCGCATTCGGACTCCGCACGCACCCGGTCGCACCGCCGACTGACTGCACCTGGCACGCGCGCGTGTTTGTTTTTTTTTTTCAACTCGCGCGCCTCCTGCCGGCAAGCACGCGAGGCTTGAGCGTCCGGCTCTTCGGGCGCCGGTCGATGACTCAAGTTTGCTCTATAATATGATACGAGCCGGTCATACAGACCCATTCAGCGGGTGCTGTGGAAGCTGGTCTTAAAGCACAGCTTTGCAAGCCAACAGCTGCGTCATACTGGAAGAAGCTGAACTACAGCAGAGGAACCCGGGGGGGAAATCTAGTCTGGTTTACTTTAGACATGTAGTTCAGGCTACTTCTCATGATTTACAAAATACTATAAACAAAAAGAAAAAGGTCAGATGCTGCAAAATGCCACTCGGATTGAGTTTACTGCAGCAAAGTATCTTGAAGTACCAGATTCAGAAGAAAAGAGGATGGGGTCAAAGGGTAGCACAATTAATAATAATGACAGATAATTTGGTTCCTTTCATGTTTGTAGTTTCAGTTAACTACACAGAAATTGGCAAAAAAAAATGATTTTAACTATTAGAATCACTACACAAAAGTAAATGTAGTGACTCTTTGTGAACACACTCAAGCATCACAACGAAATGTGACCTCTGCATTTAACCCATCACACGTGAACATGGAGCAGCAGGCGGCTACCAACAGCACCCAGGGAGCAGTGTAGTGCTCAAATGAACCTCAATAGTGCACAGGCCAGCACTCGAACCTGCGACCTTCAGGTCCCAAGGGCAGTTTCCTAACCACTAGACCAGGTGCTCCGGTTTCCTCCCACTGTCCAAAAGACTTGCAGGTTGTTTGGATTGGAAAATTGCCCATAGGTGTGAATGTGTGTATGAATGGTTGTCTGTCTGTGTTGCCCTGCGATGGGTTGGCCTCCTGTCCTGGGTGTACCCCGCCTTAGGCCCGCAGTCAGCTGGGATTGGCTCCAGCTTCCCCGTGACCCGGAAACGGAAGAAGCGGTTGGAAATGGATGGATGGAAATTTTTACCAAAGCAGCAGAAAGTGCAAATTTGAATTCTGATTTTAGTGGTTATATGGCTAAAGCCATGTTCCATTAAGGATTCCAGCGTAGGATGGACATGGATCTTGCCTGTGTCTGAGAAGTTAAATAAAACTTCTTCTTCTATCCACTTTCTTTGATTTTCACTGGTCTGTTAGTCAAGTGAATGCACATGCTGGTCAGCTGTACTGGTATATTTAACGAGTCTGTGGACTACAGATCAGGAGAAATTAGGGCAAGCAGAGAAGAAGGGGAAGCTTCATTAGTTTGAATGCAGCCCCTAATGACCAACTCAGTAAGTGATAATGTACTGCCCCCTGCAGGAGTAAAGGGCAATGGAGTGTCACAGCTTGATGAAACCATATAGAATGAATTACAAAAAATAAATAAAAAATATTGCTAATATTGATAATTGACAAATTCATGAACACCATCACCCATCTGATTCAAATATATTTACGTATGGACAAAATCTAGAAAGGAAGGAATTACAGTTGGGTATTGTTTTTTACACAATGCTTAGCTTTTTCAGACTTCCTGCCAACCACTTTGTGAAGCCTTTGTGCACTGTTTCCCTTCTCTAATGAGATTCACACCTTAACCTTGACCAACACAAGTGAAAACATGCACTCAAACGTCTGTATGCTGTATGCAAATGCAATTTATTGGACAATCATTCCACCTAAGTAAAATAAGTGGTGAGTACGCTGTGAAAACGTATGTTCTGGTGAAGTACTTAAAGTATTACATGATTTCTAAATGGCCTGGCATAAAATAATACAGACCCTTTACATTTACATATACAGACCTGTGCAATGCATTGGTGAGCAAAATTTGCTATAGTAGCTTATTCATTTAAAAAAAGAAATAAAATTGGCCTAGCAATGCTAAAATATACCTATCAAATAATAAGGAATGTAAATGCAATTAATATATGGAAATATGCAAAAGCATAAAATTAAGTTTGACATTTGCAGTGAATAAAAGTTAAATGGAAGTCCTTACTGAAAAGAGAAAAAAATTACAATGAAGGGAATACAGCCATAGTCTGCACTACAACATTTATCACAAGTGGGAGCAAAATTAAGATATATTCTGCACTTGAGAGACCAGCTCTCAACAAGAAAATTCACAGTTTTGTATTATTGGTCAATGAAGGGTGTGTGTAAAAGGTACATACACAGAAAGTAATGATTATTAACGAAGGGTTCCAACGTAAAGGGAAGAAATGATGAAAAAGAATGGGCAAACAAATCCATACTGAAGTCACCATGCTGTAAACACAGTACAGATAAATGTAATCTACAGAATGCAGTATTCCTAATACTAGTGAATATGTCAGGCCCGAAAACAGCAATTGGATCATTAAAGAAGAATGTCTAAATGAACCCAGCACTACTGAAGTGAAATAACCTGATAGACATTGTCTCCAATTACATGAACCCCTTAAAATCCAATATCCACTTTTAGACTTACCAAAGTGTTAAGAGCCAAAACTGAGAGCAGATAACATGCATGTTAAATGGAATGCTGCACAAAATCAAAGTTAGATTATTATAAAAATCATAAAATACTGCTCCCCGCTGAGGAAGGTGGTAAATCGAACAAGCAAACAAACAAAAAAAATGAGCAATATACCAGATGCAGAACAGCTCCTGTTCATACACATTTCAGAACTTGCAGAGTAATGCACAGAGCAAATAAATCTTCCCCACTATGAACAACACTGGTTCACAGCACTATGAATGAAACTCAAGGCCACCACTATTAATTACCAAAATCTTCCTGAAATACAGCCGTGCCAGGCTGCCACATCACAGACAGCATTGGATATATTGTGGAATCCTGACAACTTAGAATCCAGATTAGTCCAAATGTAGCGGATTACTAACAAAGAATGCCACTCAAGCATAAAATCGGCAGCCTGGTCTGACAGACTGCATAATCCGCATTGTCCAAGAACTGTCCTCCAGCCACTAAGTGTCATCTCGTGACTGAAGACAGGAATGTTCCACTGCGCTTCTGCAGACACTCCATGTGCATGTTGGACAGAATTGGCTACTGCTCAGTTTAGCATCTTCCTAATTTAAAGTGATTTAAGTGCCTCGTAAGACATAGAAAACAGGGAAAAAATTACAAAGAATGTGAAATCTGAATGAGAAATATGGTACAATTCAGAAGTACAACATGATTCATAGAAAATACTACACAATTATAATTGGAACACTGCATCAAAAAGTAAACAAGTGACAGTAAATGTGTTTTGATCCATAAACACATGTTTGCTGTGAACTGTGTGTGATGACTGGTAAATTGTGATTCTGATATTTAAAAAAAAACATTTCTGCACACTCAGCATTATGTGAAAGTACCTGACTGTTACTTCTTCATCAGTCAACACCAGTCAGCACACACGTCATTCATAAGCTAACCATTACATTGATATGAATGTCAATACTGATTCGTAAAGAAATCCATAAAAAAAACATTGAATATAAAGACCATATGATTATAAATGGCAGTCAAAAAAAGGCAGAAAAATGGTTTTACGAACGCTGATAAACTCAAATGGCTGCTCCACGTTCTTTGGCCCTTGCGAGCCATTGTGCTCTGACACAGGGGAGAGAATCCTCCGTCAAAACGCTTACTATAAAATAAGGCAATGTATAATTGGCTGATTAGCTGTATGGATTACAGTCAATGATTTGTGCTCATTTTAGTTGTCCTCCTCATCGTCACTGATAAGCACGCGCCCTTCTTGAGCACTCTCTCTCTCTCGTAAGAATGTCTGGCGAATGGCCTCCAGCTCAGTAAGCTCCAGTCGAACCTTCTCCAAGTGAAAGGTGCGACGATTCTGGATCTGCCTCAGGGGGAAGGGGTTCATGTCGACAAAGGCCATGTTCATCAGCTTTCTAAAAAAGAAAGCAGAAAAATCTTCCTCAACTCTGACATTCCATTGATTATACTTAGCAAAATAAATCTGATACTGAACACGTTAGGAAAGTTAAGAGAATTCTGGGATTTGAAACGGCAACCTTCAGGTAGGGGTGACTCCTTAAGTGTTACACCAACACTGCACCACTAAGTCCTAGCTAGTGATCTTAGTTCTGGTACACTAGCATAATATCCTTACATCAAAAAATGTTTACCTGGCATCCAGGATTGTGCGCGTGAAGTATCGAAGATATTTAAAAATAGCCATGGCATCCTGCAACTTCAAAATCTCCTCTTCTTTGCACTTGAAGAGCGCAAGTGCAAAGCGAAATATGATCTGCAAAAGTAATGAAAAACAAGTCATAAAAACAGTGACCTCTTGCGTTCATCTGAGATATGGAATGTCACACTGAACAGAAACTAATGCTTAGAAGCAAAAACCTACAGAAAAAGGCCTAAAATGTATATATTTTTTTACTTTCAAAATTATTTAAATAAGGTGTAAAAAAGGCTGAAAAATCCAATTAGAAGTTTCTCTTAACTGTTTCATACATTTTTAAGTGGGTTAACGAGAGCTTTGCAGTAGCAAACAGTCATATAGACCATTGACGACTTAGGAACAGTTTAAGAAAACTCCTTTTCAATGGCTAAAAATGTTGGATGTGGAAAAAAAACACTGAGAAGAATAGATCAGAAAGCAGAACCAACAAGTAAACCTCAAGAACATAAAAAGTGTATAAAAAAAGCTCATTAAACCTATGGAGTTCTAGGACAAAGACCTATGGGTAGATAAGATGAAGATCAGCATTTTTCAGAGCGTTAGAAAGAGAAAAGTGTGGTGAGAAAGCCTGATCAGCTCATGACCGGCTTCATCTGTACAGTGATGTTGAGTGATAATATGACTCAATGACTGTAACAAAAAGAAACTTAGATAAATACAGAAGCATTTAATGGCTTAGGTTCAGTCAAAACTTGCTGAAAGCATAACAGACACTTTCGGACTGCAGAAACCTTTCATAGTTCTAAGAACCATTGGAGGAAGTTCCCCTTGTGCTGCAGGAACTGAGGAGGATTGTACTTCTAAGAAAGCTGTTTTGATTAACTTTTTTAGCTGCTTCAGGGTAAGTACTTTCTGCACTAGAGAAACCATGAATGATGTGTACAAGGATTGGAGCCGCCATTTTAAACTGTGTGAAACATTAGCCATGTAAAAAACAGCTCTTAGCACTAAGAACCTGGGAAAAAGCGCACATGGACCAACAGTGCAGTCCAGGCAACATTGGCTCAGGGTCAAACAGTGAGCCAAGCTAACCTGTATAAACCTATATAAACCTTTATTAAGGCCTAGTCGAACAAGCACCATAATCAACATCAACACCGACTGAAACTTGCCTTTATGACAATTCTCACTTGTTAAAATAAGGCTTTATTAAATGTCTATGTAGGTTTATGTCAGCTGGCATGAAAGGCTTGTGTATGTGTCACGCTTCCTCATGAATACAGGTTTTAGGCATTGCCAACAACTTTATTTCAGACTTTTGGGCAACTTGCCAATCTGTGTGTTGGGTATTATGATGTGAATAACGTTAGTGGGGTAAACTCACTCATTCTGTCTTTGAAAGCTGCTGCTACACCTGTACAAAAATCTCACAGCATTATTATGCATGACCTATTTTGCTGAACAGCCAATTGCCTCTTACACCTGGAACTCTAGTAAAGCCACTGATTTTTCATTAAAGAATTAAATATTCCAAATTGTTATTTTCGTTGCAATGATTGACAATAGAAAGTACTGCCAGATGTGCTAGTATGTTCATATGCTAATAAGCTAAGTGTTGGTTTAAGAAAATAATACATCCAATCAAAGTAGACATTCTGCATCTAAATATAATAGTCACGTATTTGAGGGCCAAAAACAAACTTGTCTCACTGTCCATTACAGGCTTTTCACTCAATTTCAACAAATTAAACAGTGTCTAGAGGTCATTAAAAGTCTAAAAATAACCTTTTTCTGACAAGCATACATCAGAAACCCATAAGGCACTAGTCCTTCTGTTATTTTATAATAGCTTTTTATGCTCCGTTTGGAAACATCAATCAGCACACATCATTTGCATAAGCTCACACACACACTCTCACACACACTCACTCACACACACTCACACACACTCACACACACTCACACACACACACACTCACACACACTCACACACACTCACACACACTCACACACACTCACACACACACACACACTCACACACACTCACACACACTCACACACACTCACACACTCCGATTATTTGCACATCTCCGCCTTACCCACTGCCACTGCACTGTACGGGGTCTTGTTTTGTCTTGTTTTGTCTTGTCTCGT
>JBBPDA010064119.1:0-13076 GCA_037974385.1 Arnoldichthys spilopterus | reverse complement strand
GGAAACCCACGCGAACACGGGGAGAGCTTGCAAACTCCGCACAGAAAGGCACCTGTGGCCAACCCGGGGATCGAACTGAGGACCTTCTCACTGTGAGGCGATAGTGCTAACCACTGCACCACCGTGCCGCCCCTAACATTGACATTTTGTAGTTATTTACATAATTTTAATTTTTAATTTGCATAGGAAAATCTAACTATACAGTTAATTCTATCATACCTGTAAGGGAACAGGTAGGCCCCCTTACAGTGAAAGGGACAGTACCCTTAAATTTATAAAATTACAATCAGGTGTATTGGATTATGTTTCATTGATTAGAACCTCCTGCATGTGGACTTAATTAAATTTAATTAAATCTGACATCTAGGTTGTTTGCTACTGAAGTGTGTGGTATCATCATCCCAAAGTCTAAAGAACTCTCTAAGGCCTTTAGAAAAATGTTGTGAATGCCTATAAGTCTGTTAAAGGTCTCTAAATCATTTGCAATAAATCATTCCACTGCTCAGTTGGAATACTGTGTTCTGCACAGACTAATGGAAGGAGTGAATAAAAGTTGATCGGAAACAGTAACAGCACACATTGTTATGGGGCAATTTGAAAATGTTATACAAAATCCCATCAAGAATTTATTTCTGCCAAAGTGGACAATACTTAATGCTTAATAAGCTTGTTTGATCAACTTTGTATTTTCTTCCTCCATAGAAGAGTATTACATCTGTATGAATTGTTTTTGAATAAATGTATAGAAAAACAACTTTTCCTTGTAACTTGTTCAGCTACATCTCCAATATCTGGGGGCACTGTACTAAAAAGATAAAATGTTTGCTTGATCAATTATGTTGAAAAAAATATTTTTTTAATATGATTGTAAAGTCCTATATATTACAGCAACAGTTCACCACATGCTGGATGCTGTAAAATGTCTCACAGATTTAAATGCAGTTAACTCATGTATACATAACATTTGTAAAATAAGATTTATAAATATTGATAGAGCTATCACTGTATCAATGCACATATCACCATGAGCTTATCCACAATATACTGCTGTAATTATATTTTTTAACACCACAATATATGGCACAGCCATTATACTCTATGAAAAAACTGTGTTAAAAAACCCATTTATTTATAATTTATAATGATTTGTCTCATAGCACAGACAACAACAAATTTCATTCTTCAGGTCAGTGACTCAGAGAATGCAATTCATAGCCCAGTTTCTTGTGTGTTTTACATTTGATATGACAAATTTAAATGCAGTTAACTCATGTATACATAACATTTGTAAAATAAGATTTATAAATATTGATAGATATTTGATAGACATTTGATATGAGTTTGCTGTGGTGTTCAGCAGAGCAACCAACAGCTCAGCAAGCAAACTATACAGGCAAATTGGTTTGATGAGGTAGCTCTTGTTTGCTTTTTTATCAAAATGACCAATCCAAACCCTCCAAAGCCAACCACCACAACCCATCCAGCATCCCTTTTCTTTCATCCTTTTCATAAACTGGGGACCTCATGGCTTTGACTGTTTCTGCTCCATTTGTGTTTACTTTGAACTGTCAAAACTCATACTCAATACATGAGCCAAGACAAAGTAAACTAATTTACCTTGGTGCACAGATTTGTTTCATATTATTCTTTCAGTGATTTCACACAACCAAAAGTGAAGCCATCTGCTTGTATTCACAATTTTATTAACGATATGTGTCTTATTTGGAAGCAATTAATGTATGATTTATTTTAGCCAACCCACGGCTCCACCTAGTGGTCAATACCGGTCTGCATCGCCAGAGTTTTAACTTCCGGTCCTGCCTACTCCAGGTGATACTGGTCGGGCCAATCAGAACAGACTTTAAAAGAGTGTGGAGAACAACAAATGGTGCAAGGTTTCGTATCTTCTGAGAGCATTTCTGAGCAATTCTTGTCTTTTGTATTGAATTACTGGTTTTTGATCTTGGACTGTTTATTTCTTGGATTTTTGATTCTGTGCCGATTCTTGAATATTCCTGTTTGTCGTGTTTTTTGACTCTGGACTGTGTATTTTGACTTTATGAACGCAGCCTTAAATACTGAGGAAGGCGCCAGCAGAAGGAGTGAGATGCAAAAAGCTGTCATGGAACAGAGAACATTGTTGGGTGAGCATCACAGCGAATTATACCAGTTACATTCTGACATCACTGAACTAACCTCGGCTGTTCAGCAGCTCTCCCTGTCTTTTCCAAAAAGCACAACCAGCATAAGCTCAGTCGCTTACCAAGCCGCTCCACCCCAGGATTTTCAGGTAACCGCTACTAGTTCACTCCGGAACTTATCCAGTGAAGGAAGACTAGCAAAACCTGATAAGTTTGAGGGCAATCCCAATAAATGTTGTGGATTCCTTTTTCAGTGTCACCAGTACTTATCTCAGTACTCAAATGATTCAGATCAGCAGAAGGTAGCAACTGTTGTTTCTTTACTCACCGGAAAAGTGCTAGAGTGGGCCACAGCACTTTGGTCTTCACAGAGGCTGGACAATGTGAAATACGAGGAATTTTTGAGACTATTTCGATCGCTGTTTGATCACCCTCACGAGGGGAAGGAAGCTGGAGAGATACTTTCAGATATCACACAGGGTAAACGATCTGCTTTTGATTATGCAGCTGAATTAAGAAAGCTATCTGCGATCAGTGAATGGAACGAGGTGGTGCTTATGACGATGTTTAGAAGGGGCTTGCGAGAAGAAATAAAGACAGAACTAGTGTGCAGAGACGAGGGCCGTTCATTGGAGGAATTAATTGAAGTAGCGATTAAACTGGATAATTTACTACTCGAACGGCGTTACAGGTTCCGGGTACCAGTCAGAAGTATCAGCCCACAAAGCGAGGAAGAGAGGATGCAATTGGATTCGACACAGGTTACTACAAACGAGAAGGAGAGAAGAGTACGCTTTCAGTTGTGTTATTATTGTGGGGTATCTGGACATTTTATTGCCTAATGTCCCTCAAAGCCATTTAAGAAAGGCGTTGCGAACAAAGCAAAAGAGGTAAGCTAATTTGCATCTGCACTCTTTGCAAAACCCCTCACCGTACCAGTAGATTTTCCTGAATATGCCACTAATGGAAAATTTTCAGCTTTTATAGATTCTGGAGCAGTAGGAAATTTCATTGATGACCAAACTGCAGAAAAATTACACCTACCGATTCAGGAATTGGAACAGGAAATTTCTGTTTTGGCCATAGATGGGTCACAACTGGGGAAGGGAAAGGTTCCATATATCACAAAGCCTGTAGTATTAGCTATTGGAGTTCTGCACAAGGATATGAATTCCATGACTCACAAGATTATGTTAGGACTACCTTGGCTCCAGAAGCATGAACCAATCATTTCATGGTCCGATTTGGAGATCACTTCCTGGTCTCTCCTGCAAGTCAGAGTGTATGCAACTCCCATGTGCGGCAACTAGTATTGAGAGTCCTGAGGGCAATCAAGGGCCAAAAATTCCTTGGGAGTACAGAGACCTAAGTGAAGTATTCAGTAAAGTAAAGGCAATAAAGTTACCTCCAAATAGAGAAAGCGATTGTGTTATAGACCTTAGACCAGGATGTACACCACCACGCTGTCATATCTACCCCCTTTCACATTGGAAATTGGCTACATTAGACCATCAACCTTTCAAGCATCCACAGGTTTTTTTTTTTGTTCAGAAAAAAGATGGGGGTTTACGTCCATGCATCATTTATAGAGGGCTTAACGCAGTGATAAAACCATTCACATACCCCCTACCTTTGGTACCATCTTCACTGGAACAGATACGTGGGGCTAAATTTTGTACAAAATTGGACTTGCATAGTAATTACAACCTTTTATGCATAAAACTGGGAGAAGAATGGAAAACTGCATTTTCTACGACAAACGGACACTACAAATATCTAGTGGTACCGTACAAACTGTCTTTGGTACTGTCAGTTTTTCAATCTTTTATAATTGACACACTAAGACACTTGCTGGGACGTTTTATGATTTTGTATATTGATGATATACTGATTTTTTCAACAGATAAGAAATCCCACATTCAGCATGTTCGAGCAGTATTGCAAAGATTATTGGAGAACCAACTTTTTGTTAAATTGGAGAAATGCAAATTCCACAAAGATCAGGTAAAATTTTTGGGCTATGTGATTAATGCACAGGGTGTGCAGATGGATTTGGAGAAAGTCAATGCTGTGACAGAATGGGAGGAACCCAAAAATGTCAAACAACTGCAAAGATTTTTAGGCTTCACAAATTTCTATCGGAGGTTTATTAGGAATTTCAGTATTCTCACTGTTCCTCTGACTCAGATGCTCAAGAAGCCCAAAACAGGAAACTAGAGACTGAACTGAATGGAGGAATCCTGTGCAGCTTTTCAAAAATTGAAACAGAAATTTGTAACAGCTCTTGTCCTCAAACATCCTGATCCAAGTCAACAGTCTAGTAGAAGTGGATGCGTCAGAGTATGGAGTGGCGCCAGTGCTGTCACAAAGACAAGGTGAGCCAGAGAAGATGTACCCATGTGCATTTTTTCAAAAAAGTTGTCACCTGCAGAGAGGAATTACGATGTGGGAAACAGAGAATTGTTAGCCATAAAGATGGCTTTGGAAGAATGGAGGCACTGGTTAGAGGGGTCCCAAGTGCCCTTTTTGATGTTAACCGATCATAAGAATTTGGAATTTCTTCAAAATGCCAAGAGACTAAATCCAAGACAAGCTAGATGTGCACTTTTCTTTACGAGATTCCAGTTTTCTATCTCTTACAGACCTGGGTCCAAGAATGGCAAGGCAGACGCATTGTCTCGTAGGGAGGATGATACCATTAAGGAGATGGATGAACGCCCTATCCTACCATCAAGTATGTTTCTGGCTTCAATTAGATGGGAGATTGAAGAGGAAATAGAGAAAGAGACCGAGAGAGAACCAGTACCATCTGCATGTCCCCCGGATAAGGTATATGTTCCCAAGGCTGTAAGGGACAAGTTGATCAAGTGGGTGCATTCGAGTATGTCATCAGGACATCCAGGAGTAGCAAGGACCATAGATCTGATCATGGAGAGATTCTAGTGGCCACAACAAAGGTAAGAGATTGAAAGGTATGTGAAGTCATAGCTCCACATGTGCTGTTTCCAAAACTCCAAGGCAGTGGCCTAGTGGGAAATTGTTACCCCTGCCCACACCTCAAAGACCATGGTCTCATCTCGCCTTGGATTTTGTTACAGATTTGCCACCATCAGAGGGTAATACTTGTATATTGGTGATTGAGGACAGATTTTCTAAATCATGTAGATTCATACCTCTGCCAAAGCTTCCTTCAGCGTTTCAATTAGCCGAAGTCTTGTTTCAACAAGTGTTCAGATACTTTGGAATTCTGGAAGAAATTGTGTTAGATCGAGGACCACAATTCACTTCTCAGGTATGGAAACATTTTATGGAAAAACTCGACATTGCTGTAAGTCTCACATCTAGATATCATTCCCAAGCAAATGGACAAGTGGAAAGGGTTAATCAGGAGCTGGGAAAGTTTTTAAAGTTGTACTGCCATAACCAACAAACCAGGTGGGCACAGTTCATTCCTTGGGCTGAATATGCCCAAAACTCTTTAAGACACACTTCAACTGGTTTAACCCCTTTCCAGTGTGTTTTAGGTTACCAGCCTGCCCTGTTCCCCTGGAATCCCTGCATCACAGATGTACCAGCAGTTAACGCTTGGTTTTTCAGAGCAGAACAGGTATGGGAGTCGCCGCATACGAACATTGCTGAGGCCGTACAGCGGCAGAAGGAGCAGGCAGATTGACTTCAGAGTCAGCAACCTGAATACCGACCAGGGGACAGGGTGTGGTCGTCTACTAAGGATCAGCCTTGCAAAAAGTGTTAGATACATTGGGCCATTTAAGGTGATAAAGAATGATGTATCTTACAAACTACAATTGCCAGAAAATTACAGAGTCTCACCTGTGTTTCATGTCTTTCTTTTGAAGCCTATTCTGAGAGGTCCCATGGCTGAGACGGTACCCGATGATGCTCCTCCGCCGGCTCTGGACATAGAGAGTGCCCCTGCTTATACAGTCTGGTCCATATTGGATAGCCAGAGACGGAGGAGTGGGTTACAGTATTACATTGACTGGGAGGGTTATGGGCCAGAAGAAAGATGCTGGGTACCGGTGGCCAGGAGGAGGAGACTGGACCGCCCTTCTTGGATATTCCTGTTTGCCGTGTTTTTTGACTCTGGACTGTGTATTTTGACTTTGATTCTCACCCATTCCTGGATACTTCTGTTTGCCATGTTTTCGAATACCGGGAATTTTACTTTCATAAACACCATATTTTCTGCACTTGGGTTCAACTACCCAGTGACCATTATTACAATGGCATTCCTGGCCACTTCAGCAATGTGGGAGATGAGGTCCAGAGAATCCCCCTCCCGCCCCCCTTCCTCTTCTTTCAAAACTTTTGTGTGAGACCTTGCAGTGAGTTGGCGCACCTGTCCCAAATGGGGGGGTGCCTACTCTCTGCAAATGGGCAGTTGAAAATCAATTCATGCAAATAATATCTGTATAATCTATATTTTTTGCAAGCACTCATGCTGGCGCTGACAAGATGCCGCCTTGGATGGCTGCCCATATCACCCATATCAAAAACACCACTGCTTGATCCCCCACACCTGCTTTGGCTTGGATCTTTTTAGCCTGGCTCATTAAAGTGAAAGTGACTTACTTGTTATTGTGAACATTTAAATGCAGAAGACACATTTCACTGTTGTCCACTCTGTGTGTAATTAACCCATCACAAGTGCACAGAGCAGTAAGGCAGCTATTAGTCAAGTCTGTTTCTATAGCGCTTTTTACAATTGACGTTATCACAAAGCAGCTTTACAGAAATCGGATCCAAGCACCCAAAGAGCAAGCCAAAGGCAAGGAAAAACTCCCTAGCTGTAGAGGAGGAATCAAGGCTCAGAAGGGGAATCCATCTGTAATGATCATGCCTTCGTGTTCCATGTGTCTATGTTGTTTTGGTTTCTGCCACGTGTCTTGTCATCGTGTTTGCGTGTAGCCATGCCCCCAGCTGTGTCCTATGTGTTGTAATCATCAGTAATCAGCTGTCTTATGTTTCCTGTGCCTAATTAGTGTCCTTGGTTTGGTTTAGTGTTGTGGTTTGTTTGTCGTACTTCTGTTCGTATTGACTGTTGTTACTCTGCTGTTGTTCCTTGCCATGTTTCATGCTTCGTGTTTTTGTTTCTTTATTTTACATTCAGTGTTTATCGTGTTTTCTTTAATAAATCTGTTTTCATTTAACATCGTGTTTTCCTGTGCTTGCCGTCAAACCAACCCAACCGTGACAGAACAAACCACGCAGAATGATGGCAGCAGGAGGACGTTACTACGAGCTCGGCGAGGAAGCCGTTCGCGGCTGGCGTAAGCAAGGGAGCAAGCCAGAGGAAGGATGGAAACTCCTGGGTGAGTTAAAAAATGCCCAGGAGATCTCCAGAGAGGAGAGGCTTGAGAAGCTGGTGTCGTTGGTGCAGGAGCAGCTTAAAAGAGCATTAGCATTAGCATTATTCCTTCTGGGAGTATGGCAGTATTGGTGGCTCTGCCCCCCTACATGCCAGTCATCACAGACGTCTTCAGGCCCCGCTTCAGGGATGTTACCGAGCCACTCTGCCCCCACTTCAGGGATGTTGCTGAGCTGCTCCACCCCCGCGTCAGGGACTTTGCCGAGCCGCTCCACCCACATGGTACACGAGCCACTGAGTCCAGCCTTTGGGTCGTCGAGGAAGCTGGATGGCTCCCATAGCAGCATAAGGAGAGCTGCAGGGTCTCACCCCCAAGGCGCTGAAGCTGCCGTGTCCTGCCCCCATGTCACAGGAGCCCATGCAGGGTGCTTTGGCATCACTGTCGCTGCCTAGCTCCGCCCTGCCATCGCCTAGTTCCACCCCGACATCGCCGCCACCACCTAGCTCTGCCTAGATGTCGCCATCGCCGCCCAGATGTCGCCATCGCCGCCCAGCTTCACCCCAAAGTCCTGGGCTGTACCTAGCTCTGCCCGGACGCCGCTGTCTATGCTATGTCCCACGTTGTTGTCTATGTCTTTGTCTTGCTCATCCCGGATGTCGCCAGCTCCGCCCTGTTATGCTGGGACGTCGCGGGCACTGCTTGGCTTCCCCTAGGCGTCGTGGGCACCGCCTGGCTCCCCCTGGACATCACTGATGTCATCAGGCGCAGCCTTTGCACCTTTTGGGCCCGGGACTTTGCTCCCTCTGCCCGGGACTTCGTTCCCTATGTCCAGGACCATGTTTGACCTTTTGTCCAGGTTTTTGTCCTTGTGTTTTGTTTAGGTTCCTTGTTCCATGCCACATGTCTTGTGTTCTGGTGTTGCCTTCCTCCTAGGTCAGCGCTCGGTTGTGGCAGTATTTAGTCACACCGGGACATTGTTCCTAGGGGGAAGGCAGTGTAACAATCATGCCCTATTCATATGGGCTCTTCAGCAGGAGTGAGTGGGTTGAAAGCAGCAAAAACTTTAACCAGTAATAGGGTATCAGGGTGGGTCAGGCTGGTCCAGATAGCAGAATGGGCAGGATCACTGGTATCTCAGGGGGGCACCCCAACAGAGCAGGGAGAGGGGAAGAGATTTGACTAAGCACAACTTCTTTTCTACACTATATCATTTAAAGCCACAACCACTAGCAATTCACTGTAAAACAATAAGTAGAACCATTTTTGGAAATTGCATGTGAATGTGAAAAATTTATTTAAGTTTAAATTATTTTAAGATTTGAACTTAAGAACTTGACTTTACAGCTTAATGGAAAAGGCCAAATTAAGCATGTGTCCTATCACCTCTGTCTCCTAAACACATAACACTGCACCACCTAAGAATGCATCAAGTCTTGTTTAAGTTTGGAAATGTTAGCTTGAAGGTAGACCTGTGATTGATAGCACTAAAAGTCCACACAGTTTCAATAAATGAAACCAGGTTGCAGCAGCTTCGAACCTCTGTTCCACACTAGATTTCTCAGCCTTCATGAAAACTCCCTGCCCCCACCCATCAAAGTAAGTATGACAGCATGACAGGCCTTCTACTGAATGAAAGGAGTTTCTCCTTCGTTGCTATTTCTACATGCACTGGCCACTTAAATTCCACACACCTGCCTTGTAGGTCTTGTTGGTGCATAGTTAAAAAGTGTAGCTTATCTGTTAATCCAAATGAAGATTCAACAAAATGAAAAACTCACCTTGCTGTAAGTGGCAGCAGTGGCTGGGTCTTGAAGTTGCAGGTAAATGTCAGTTCCATAGACCTCTGGTAACAATAATGGGAAATTGATAAATTAGGAAATACATTGAGGCAAAGAAGAAAACATTACAATTAAAAAATTCTGTCAAGAGAGATAAAGCCAAAAAGATGGTTTCACAACTCTTCCCTGGTCTGAGGTCTGGCCAAACTATAAGAATTAAGGTTTCAATAGTGGGCAGCATATGATTGCTGATGTCTTAAATAATGATGGGCTACAGTCAGTAGCTGTGTATTTACAAATTGACAAAGCGCACTCATAAGAGATGTACCTGATAAAATGGCTACAATATTGTAGGCCTAGATAAACATAAAAATGGCAACTCAGTATGTTGCCAAATGAAATGCTGGCAGGTGCAATTAGTGTATTCCTATGAATTATTTCACCATTTTCAATTCTAACAGACAAATGGATCTTTTGATGAAAAAGTAGTTCAGCTGTGTAACATTGGCATACTTCTAAATAAGCATGCATGCAGATATATTTTTCTCATGTGACCAGATACTGTTCTGGTGGCCTGAAGCTGATGTGGGTGGTGTTGCACAAAGGGGGTGTGAGGGTTGCAGTTGTTGGGAGGTATTATCATCTACTAACTGTGACTCAGACTGTTGATGAGTCATTAAGCAGAGAACATCATAATTAACAGAATCAAGAGACTCTTAAAAAAAATTATGACTGATCTAACTGATCCAGTTGCAATATTAGGCTGGCTGAGTCACAGTTAAAGCTGATGTTGTTGTTGTTGTTGTTTTTATTGCTTGTATGTGTTTATTTTGGAATTTTTAATGCTTATACCATTTTTCAGTTTACTTTACTCATGTGACATTTAACTTCAATGCTTTTAATTCTATTTGGGGGCATTAGATTCCATTATTTGTATATTAATCTCAGTACTTGTCAAGCACTTTGAGCTGAATGTGTTGTAAAGTGCTCTAAAAATAAATTGTATTTTTTTACAATCAGATGTGAGTAAACTGACCCACATGCATGAGAAGACAAAAAAGGCAACTGGATTGTAATATAATCCATGAAAGGATCTGTTTCTACTCTCTCCATAAAAGTTACGGAAAACAAACAAAGGCCGTACTTCCCTACTGAGATATAACAGTGTTTTTTTCTGAGAGCTAAAGCCATTTTGTTTGATGGCCAGTAAAGCTACAACATACAATAGATTTTACTATAGATTCGTTTTTTGTAGGCCTGCAATACAAACCAAGTCAAACCTGTCCAGCTATCACCCACATTTCTATTTCACCTCCAGTAGGCATGATAAATGATCACATGACCCTACATGTTTAAAGTATTATTTTGATTGACAATTTCTATTAAGACTTGTGTGGCTGCAGACTTTATAAACAGCTTAAAAAACAAACCTCCCAGCCTAATAGCACTGAAAGGATAAAGACAGAGGCTAAAACCTACATACCACAGCCAGAAAAAGAAAAACCAAACACATGTAGGGGAAGTGGAAATAAAAGAGCAGTATTAATCATGCACTGCAGACAAGTTAATATGTGATTTTATGTACACAGTAAGCAAATGTAGATGCAGCTGTTCTGTTTTTTCTTTGCCTTTTCGACAGGTTTAATCGGCAATATAGTCTTCCACACTGTTTAATCGACAATTAGCTTTTCACCCTCCCAACCCCTTCCAAACTCTAAGACATGTAAAAATATCTCACATAAACAACCTTACATAAGCCAAGTTAGTCTTACACAGGCGAAGCTGAACTGCTCTATTTATAAAACATCAACCCAGGTCTTTACTATCAAAGCCTAATCTTTACCATGCATGTAAGTCCAAGCCATGCCTTGGTCAGTGGAGATTTCTGAGTATCTCAGAAAAACAGCTGCCAATACTCATCAGGCTGGAAGAGTTTTCAGAGTCAGTTCTAAAGTTTTTTTGGACTGCTTTGCTGTCAGGTCAAACAAAGAACATTCAGTACAACTGCAACAATCCCAAAGAATTAATCCAACAGATAAACTCTAAGTGCAAGGTGTATAATATTGTGGGAGCTTACAATGAAGGCCAGGGTACCGTCCAAGGAGGGACCTCCCCTGCACTGGCTTTAAGGGTTCGTTAGTGCTCCATCAGGCAAACAATGAGCATAAATAGTGTGCTTGGAATAATAGCAGAGCGAGAAACCCCCTACTCTCAGGAAAAACAATGCTTTTTAACATTTCCTAAACACCACTTGGATGACAAAAAAAGACTAATAAGGGAAAAAAATGAACTTTATGGTTTAAATAAGAAACACTTGGTGAACGGTGTATATTTCATTCATAAAACTTCATCTCAACTGTAAAACATGGTGGTGGCACTGTCACTGTATGTGGTTGTGTTACTTAACCTTTTATGGTACTATGAATTTGTGATGTTATCAGGAAATTCTATACTGGAATGTTAAGGGATTCATCCAACTACTGAAGCTCAAAAGAACGTTTCAAAGCAGGACAAAACATGCCAGTCATATCCCAAAAATAGTTTGAAGTTCCAACTTCCTAATCCAGTACAAATGTGATAGGAGTTGGAGCATTCACCACCATAACAGGATCCACCAGCATCACTAAACTGCAGAGGAAGTAGCAGTGGTCCAAAATTCCAAGGCATTGTGTAGGACTGATCAACAACAAAAAGGAACACTTGATTGTAGTTATCACTACTTAAGGGGTGCACACACTTAAAGAAGAGGTTCTCTTACTAATGCACACAAACATTTCAGCATCACTGTATTAACATGAAAAAACTACTTATGTACTTTCAGCATAGAACTGCATGTACTTTGTTATTGTACATCAAAGATTTTTTTCTTGTAGCAGATTATAATTCTTCACAGAGCGGTTCTCTGTTTTGTTGCTTCAGATTGTTTGTATTGAGATAACGCCATAGTTCAATTCTGAAAGAAAAACATTTGATTTTTCGATATGGTAAACTCACAAGTGTTTATAAGATTTGAAATGCATCAACAACTCTCGTCCCATTCAACCGGCTGGTTGTAATCGCACTGGGACCTTGCCTGTGCACTCCCCATAAATCAAAATGGGGGCTGGGGGCTGGAAGGCAAAAGGAAAAAATCACCACAGAGCTGGAGGCAAGAACAAAGCAGCAAGGATCTGTTTAATTGTGCCGTGTGCCGACAGTCATGACAGCAGGGCTGCACAGATAAGCTCTGGCCCTTTCACTGATACATCACTGAGCAGTTAGCACAGACTGCCTATGGTTTTTTCACATATAAATAAAAATCCAAGTAAAAGGAAGAAATTGCATGCAAGAAATATTAATTGATTGAGGCAAGCATATGACCTCAAATGTAGTGTCGTTCTGCATTCAAATGAAAATCCTGATGCCATCTTAAGGTCTGTTTCATTGCAATGCTATTCTAAGACTGGTACATTACCCTCTGGAAGGAAAGGCATTGCGTGCTCACTGATTTATTGTTGGCTTTAGTAGCAAAATCTGCCAAGATCATTGTGACCCCCCCCCCCCCCCATGTTTTTTCAAACACAAAAAAACATGTAAAACATTTTCAATGACTTATAAAATTCATTCTGCAATCATATGCACAGCAAGTAAAATATATTTTTTTACAACTGAAATACAAACCACGTGGTTTGGTGCCACTTCAGGGAATGATTGATAGTGGAATCATTTTGGCAAAATCTTTGTATGTGCACAGTAATACAGGTCCTTCTCAAAAAAATAGCATATTGTGATAAAGTTCATTATTTTCTGTAATGTACTGATAAACATTAGACTTTCATATATTTTAG
>JBBPDA010064088.1:0-13077 GCA_037974385.1 Arnoldichthys spilopterus | reverse complement strand
CATTGTGAACACACTCAAGCACCACAACGAAATGTGACCTTTGCGTTTAACCCATCACACGTGCACACGTGGAGCAGCGGGCAGCAACCAACAGCGCCCGGGGAGCAGTGTAGTGGAACGGTACCATGCTCAAGGGTACCTCAGTAGTGCCCGGGTCGGGACTTGAACCTGCGACCTTCAGGCAGCATCCTAACCACTAGGCCACCACTGCCCACTTTTATTTATTTATTTATTTATTTTTTTAAAATAGTATATGGACTGTAAGAACTTTAAAACGTTAACAGAATACTAAATTATTTGTATAATTGTTCTCATAAAAGCAAAGAAAACTAAAAATACTGGCCCTTTAACGACACTGTAGTTTTATGCAATTGTATGTGCTATAAGGGAAATGAGGGGGTTGTCGTGTGGTAATATGGCAGCAATGATGCTTAAGATTCACTGCAAATCCATACAGGCTAAATGACATAATACTATATCAACTGAGGTTTAATGTTATATTTGATCCTCTGAAGTGTGTAGTATCATGTAAATTGGGAATCCAGCAAATCACAGGGCTAAATCTTGAATCAATCGGATACTGCACATGAGATCTGAATAATGGGGGTGGCACTAACTGGGTCTGGGATATGCATGAAGAAATGGGGAGTTGGGCCCCTGCATGTACATGCAACAAGTTGCTTTCAAATACAACAGTGATTCCTAACTTTGTCAACAGGTGTTTGTTCCAATTGTACACACCAAGAGATTTCACTAATTACACTCTTTCACTGGTGAGGCTGACGGTTCCGGTGAAATCTGGTGAAATTATGCAGAGCGATAAGAAAGTCTGCAGACAGTGCAGCCATGGACAGACCCAGAGTTCTTCTGCCCTACACTAAACAGTGGATGGGATGCACAGAGTACACCCCCCCACACACACACACACACAAAGTTCTTTATTCATAATGCAAGCAGAGTGACATCTGACTGAGTGAATCTCTGTGACAAGGTCACATGTGTCAGATTGTATGAATGAACCCGTCCTGAGCCGAAGCCCCCACTGTGGCTCTCAACTCTTCTTTAATGAGCTGGGACTTGTGGAGATCTTTTATACACACTCATGAGAGTTTGGCCTGAGGCTTAGAAACACAGCCACATGCTAATTCCTCCTTCAAGACCACATTTATTATTTCTTTCTTTCTTATTTTCTTCCATATCCATCAGCGGGCAGCCGTGGAGTTAGTCCATTATTTTGCTGCATCATACCCATCATAAATCTAACAACCTGTTAATATAAAACTATAATTCTAACAACATGAATAACAGGATCATTTAACTATCCCATCCTCTACATTGTGCGACATCCAGGGGCATTTTTAGCTACAGGGTACTGCTTGACACTGATCTTGAGAGTGCTATTGGAATTTTTTTATGAATAAAAATGAATATCAGGATGGATTTTGAATGTAAACAATTACACACACATGAAAAACATGACAAACCCCATTTCGGGGAATAATTTTTGCAAAAATGATGTTCTGTAAATGCAATAAAACAAGAATATGTGATTTGTTCATTCTCTTAAACTTTTTTGCGACTGGCAAAAGTATAAAGAAAAGATGCTGTTTTCACTGACCAACGTACATGTTTTTTGTAAATAGAGACACATTGAGAATTTGATGTTAAACCCACTCTAAAGAAGTTGGGACTTGGGCATGTTTACCACTCCGTTAATTACACTTTTCAACATTTGGGAACTGAGGATACTAATTGTTGCAGTTTTGCAAGTGGAATTGCTGCCCCTTCTTTCTTGATGCCAGACATCAGTTGCTCAGCAGACCTTGGTCGCTGTTGTCTGATTCTCCTCCTAATGATGTACTATACATTTTTTGTGTGTTTCAAGTTGCATTTCTGGATGCAGCGATTGACTTTGTTAAATGACTATGGTTTTCCTAAGGACCCTTTGTTTATTACAGTAGCAAGACAGTTTCACATGGAATCCTCTTTTTACAATATTATGCACTGTAGATAGTGAAAAATGAAATACTGTGTATTCTTTTTGAAGTAATTGACAATTGTCATGAAGTTTGATGAAGTTGTGAGCCACCACATATCTTTGTTTGCAAAGACTGAGACTTTAGTGGATGATATATTTATACCCAATCGTGATCCCCTCATCTGTTACCAGTTCACCTGCTTTTTATAGACATTTTTAGTTTTAAAACTGTGTAACTAAAACATTTTATGAAGTTTTCACTCTGATTTTGACCCTGTTCCAACTTTTTCTGAGTGTCTTGCAGGCATTAAAATCAAAACTGGTTAATTTTTACAAAATACAATCCTGTTGGTCGACCAAACCTTTAAAACTCATTCTTTGTATTTAAATTACAGTTCAAGAGAATTTACAGAATGCATGTTTTCTTTTCAAGAAGTGGGATTTGTTATTACTCATTCTGTATGTTTTGTCCATCACTTTGCTTGTTTCAATACACATCATTTGTCTTTTTTGCATCGATGTGTAAATCTGTGTAATGCATGTAATGATGTTTCTATTATTTACATATATTATAGTGTTTAAAGCTGCTGTAGTAACAGCCTTTGCTCTACGGGAAAGGCTTCACACTAGAAACTGTAACATTAATGTGAAGACTTGACTGCGTTCAGCGTCAGCATTACCGTTTAACATTAGGTACTGACGATTAGTTCTGGCTCATGAATTCAATTCCAACTCATCCAAAATGTAATGCTGGCTACATCACTTCATCACTTCACAGCCCAGTGCTGGCGACTCTGTACCCCTTGAGTTAATATATCAGCCATAGAGACCTTAGCCTGCTCCATAGAACCCCATTGTATTGAAAACTGGTGGCAGCAATAAAGCATTTTAAAAGAAATGGCGGCTTATGGCCACCTGTTAGTACTGCACACAATGCATGCACGACTTGTTTCAGACCTCACTGAGTTGTTAAATAATCTCATATAGACTTGCTTATGTGGTTTCTGAGACGGTATGATGGAGTGTTATCTATAAAATTATGAATTTGGCTGTAGTTGCTCTCTGTATTTAGTGTAAGCACCTGGCATATGTATGTATCGAAGTTCCTCTCGGTGGTAGTTTAAGATCTTGGCGTGTTTAATTATTGCAGTAGTTGCCCTCGGTAGTTGTATAAGCACTTGGCGTTTGTATGTACTACAGTAATTACGTCTGTTATTTATTTTATAACTATGAGCAATGCGTTGGTCTTCCGTGTAGCACCACTCTCAGTGTTACTCTATGCAATGCGATCGCTTGATTCCTCTGTCCTGGAAGTCGCTTTGGATAAAAAATGAATAAATGTTGAATGAACAAAGTTATGGACCTTCACCCCTTCAGAAATATACTACAGGTTTAAGGTATTCTCAGTATTTTCATCCCAGTCTGTTTGAGATTAATTAAAGGGCCAATATCCTACATTTTTCTTTTTTTTTTCTTTTTTTCCCCCTGAGGTTCACTTATAATATTTGTTTGGGTTCATTCATTATTTTTTATTTTAAAATTTAAAATAAAATTGATATTTATTCCTCATAATTTGTTACTGTTCCTTTTAAATGGATACATGCAAATGACCCCACTTCTGATTGGCCGCCCTGTATTTTGACTTGCTCCAAAAACTGTTAGAGCTGAGAGACTTATAGCTTCATTGTCCATGATCAGGGTTAAATTGTGTGTAGGTTGAAACATAAACATAAGGTTGACTGTTTTTGTGTCATCACTACTACTTTATTTGTAATATTTTACTCAAAAAAGCAAAAAAAACTCTTAATACTGGCCCTTTAACGACTCTAGTTTCAGACTATTGTGTATGCTGTGCTGAACTGGTGGCTATAAGCTACCATCACCTATGCTACTGTCCTCATGCCACGTCTGTCTAGTCTGCTTTTTGTTTTGGTTTGCCATGTGCTCCTGTCTGGTGTTGTTTATGTCTTAGCCCCGCCTTTGCCACGCCTTGTTCACCTGGCCCTCGTTTCTTGCCTCCTCCTTTGCCCAGATGTGCCTTATCTTGTCTCACTTTAAATGCTCTTGGGTTTGGTTGTAGTAAACAATTTTGTATCTTAGTGTTAGTTATTGCTTAATAAACCTTGAACTGGAAGCTCTTGCACCTGCTCCCAATACCCGAACCCCTTACAGCTACATTACCTCCATCGCTACAATACAAAACCAAAGGAGCAAAAGCCCGTCTCGGCTCATAGACTCCATCTTTGGTGAACTGCATGAATTGAATATGTAGGAGATCCATCACTATGGCCAACAGACATACACATAATACAGTCTAAGCTGGGTTCATTTACAACAAAAGGCTTCCCCGACTGTCAGATCTCCCCCAGCAGTGTGACAGATGGCTGGCTATAGGTTAAAAGGAGATTTGATAGAGAACTTTACCTGTCTGCCCCTCCTGTACTGGCTGTACCAACTGCCTGGCTTCTCTTTGTTCCAGGCTGCTGGCTTCACCTGGAACGAATGGTAGAGGGAGACAGATCAGACTTGTTTGCCTGCAGACCGCGTGTGCTCTTCAAGGCTGGCTGCATCAAGGCTGGATGGAGACATGTGCATTGGACGTGAGCGCGCTTTTGGGACTTACCGTTTCGATTCGTTTATCAGGGTGCAGACAGGTCTCCCCCGTCGCGGTGAAGTTGCAGAACACTTTGATAGAGTCTTTGTGGCAGCCCTGGTTTGGGTCAATCCAATATTCACCTGAAGAGGGGGTTGAGGGGTGTTGCAGCACGGAGAATATTAAATACTAGGTGAAGGGCGCAGGAATATTTAAAGCATTCAGTTGAGCACAGTAGAATATATGACTGAATTACAACTGAAACTACGATGATTAGATCAGAGGGCCTGTAGTCAGAAATGCACTGATAGGTGTTTATGACTGAACAGTCATGTTTGTGTTGTTATCTGTGTATATTAAGGTTTGGCATTAGTGGGACTGCACTCTGGTTCCACTTGGACTGGTTCAGAAGATGAATACATTAGTCAAATAGCCTTCGTAGGGCCCCCTGCCCTGAATCACCACTTCTCACATTTTTGCTCTTTATTTCTTGTTTGTAGCTACCTGTAAAAAGCTGAAAGCTTCTTTTTAGAGACTTTTAGTACAAATTCTGACGTTTGAATCTGTGCCACATTTAGGTTGGTAAGTAGAAGAGATATTAATAATTTGTAATATTTTTTATTATTTGATTATTCTTTTTTTGTTTTTGCTATTTCTGACACTGAAACAAATAGAAAGAGTTGTTATACAAGGTCAGTGTTATTATGCTTCTATGGGATTATTTATGCATTAATGTTAATGAGTTTTCAGAAAATTATTTTCATCTGCACCATATTATTACTGAGAAATCAATGTATGTTTTGTACATAAATAAATACTTTTGATATAATATATAATAGATAATATAATATAATATAATATAATATAATACCATATAATATAATATAATATCATATAATATAATATAAAAAGAAGTATGACAAGTACTTCCAAACTTTAAAACAGTGGTGTATAAAATAATTGTTCTACATGAATAGAACATATAACAACAAAATCTTAGAATTAAGCTCCTTTAGGAAAAAATTGACTCATTGTTCATATATATGTCATTAATATTTTTTGCCGTTTTTGTCTTTGCAAAAGTTATTCTAAATGTAATTCCTAAAACCAATATTTTTCTTTTTTAAAACATACCCTTTTCCCTTCACTTCCTACAATCCAACCGGTGGAAATTTAGATGCCAAAAATGGCACATTCTTCATGCCACTATAACCAGTCCATTTAAGTTAGTCCACCCAATTAACCTACAGCAGTCTAGCCCCACCCATTCACCCTGAAACGATAAGGAGTGTTTCATTCTGGGCTGCTTTCTGTAAAAGGGACAATACATGGCAGCCAATTAGAACAAAACTCATTTACATACATCAGTTAAGCACAGTAGCAAAAACAGCTTGTTTAATTCTAAGGGTTAAAGCGAGGCTGGAAAACGGTCCTGTGTGATGAGTTCTTTTTGGTGAATAAAATTATACAAATATCATAATTGGGCTCAAGGGAAGAACATAAATGGAAGAAAGCAGCATAATGGCCTTTAAAACCAACAAACACACTGAGTTATGTAACTAATTACACAATTAATTATGTATGCGTTTTACTGCCTATTAGTAATGCTGTAATGTAAACACATTATATTTTCATAGCCCCTATAGGTTATCTGTTGTGTACAGTGTTACAGTTAGATTTAGGATTAGGTTTAGGCTTAGGGTGAAGGTTTAGATTAGGGTTTGATTTAAGAACAATCTATAACTTTCTACTTAAGGTTGAGCTGTGCATAACTGACGTTCAGGTGTATGTTAGGTAAGGCAACCTGGCCTGATGACAGATGTGGAGCGTACCATCTTTATATTCAGGGCGGCACATCATCAGCTCTTTGCAGGTGCGAGCAGGGCTCTCAAAGGTTCCCAGTGGCTTCCTCATCAGCTCCACCTCCATCTTCATGGAGTTGAGGGAGGCGAATACCTCCTCCATGCCCTCAGCTTCCTCCAGGGGCGCATCCGCCTGCAGGAAGTCTTCCATATTCAGCTGCACCTCCTCATCCTGCTCTTCCTCTACTGCCACCTCTGCTCTGGCTCCTCCTCTGCCCCGGTCCGAGTGCCTCCTCCGTTTCCTTCGGCCTTCGCGGATGGGCAGCGGCTCGATCATGGTGGCTGGTAGGCCCTGGAGAGACAGGGGGAGCAGAAAGGAAGGATAAAAGAGGAGGAATACGTTAAACATCAGAGTGGTAAAGCAACGCTTGTAGACACAAAGTTTTTTCTGTGGGTTCTGCATGAAAGTATCTTGTAGCTGTTGAACGCTGTATATGTCTTTAACTGTGATGCTAATATGCTCTAACTATGCGGTTCCCCCATGGGGGGTTTCTCATGCTCTCTCTCACTCTCTCTCTCTCTGTTGAGCTACTCTGTTGAGATTCCAGTGATCCTGAGGAGAGCCCATATGAACGGCCCTATGCTCCACCGAACTGACTGAAAGCACCACCTGTACACTATGAACTGCTGCTGCTTCTTTAAACTGAGATTATTGTTATTAGATTTTCTCTTTTTTATTTGTTATTGATATCTGTGTCGACAAGAGGAGGACGGGTTCCCCCTTCTGAGCCTTGGTTCCTCCTAAGGTTTCTTCCTACAGCTTAGGGAGTTTTTCCTCACCTCTGTCGCCTTTGGCTTGCTCATTAATAGCTCAGACCCAGATTCTGTGACTTGCATATGCCGTGATGTGCCTCTTTTTTTATTATTTCTCACTTGCATCTCAAAGAAAAACACTGTCATGTTTCATTGACTTTTTTTTGCTTATAAAACAAACATAAAAAGAAATAAAAAACTGAAGAAAATGTAAAAACTATGTCACGCAAGTCAAACGTACCAAAAATAGAGGCCTAAGGACCTTCCCACATGGGCCTTCAAATCTTGGATAGGCATCTATACCTGTACATTTTGTAATGGCATTTGATTGACTTTTATATAACGTTACATTTTCATTTGTTTGCCTCTGTTCAACGCCAACCTGCAGCTCAGACTGTAATTCTGTGTGTTTACCTCTGGGGGGCAGTAATCATACATTTCGGTGTGTTTTTAGCCGGTGGGGTTTGAGGTTCATTGTTTATTTGTCTGGTAAAATAGGGATCGGTGTCTTTATTAGACTTCATCTCCTTGTGTTAAAAACCCTCCTGATACGCATCGTGAGAAACATGGTCACCTGGGTTCACTGCACAATCATGGGACATGTCCGGTCCTTCAGAACAGGAGTGAAAACGTTTTCTTTGCACTTATTGGGATTTTGGCAGAAACTGAGGTCAACGCCATGCAACATTTTTGTAAAGTCCTGAACACCTGTAAAGTCCTGAAAGCCTGATATGATTGGACAGAAAATGGGCAGAAAAATGGTTGGTGTTCAGCCCATGCTCACCGGACTCCATAGACATCAGAAAATGCTTGATTCAGTTTTATTCTCTGATTTTCTCTGATTGTAAAACAGCAACTTGCCCTATACCCCTTTCCTCAGCTCTGTAATGGGACGGGCACTTTTTCGGGACATTTTTGTTCACTTAGATCACGGACATTAACGCTGCGAATCATGAAGGGAAGATTCAGAAAAGGCGGAGAGATCTTACAGGAGGTCCGGGTGGGCCGACAGGTCCTGTATCTCCTCTGGGTCCGACCGCTCCCTGTGGTGAAAAGAGGAGAAATCTGTCTCAGTTATGTCTACGCATTGAGCATCTCCTGACAGCCCCCCACACACCCACCCCACACCCTGCCAAATCAGAGCTTCAGCCTGCAATTGGCTCCGTGGGATTAGCCAGGGATGAGCAGCAAAACTGCTCTGAGGCACTGCCATTGCCTCTCAGACAGGTTTCATATCACCACCCAGCAGCTCCAAAAACACACTACAACATCATGGCCTGCCATAAAACCCAGTGGCACACACACACACACACACACACACACACACATATCATATAGCACTTCCACAGCGTGAATCAGAGGAAAAGATAAATAGAAATAGGACCAGAGGCAGAGAGCAAGGTCAGGGGGGGCAAGAAACTGTGAGTGACAGCAATACAGCCGCAGAAAAGGAATGAAGGGGTGTGAGAGAGAGAGAGAGAGAGAGAGAGAGAGAGAGAGAGAGAGAGAGAGAGAGAGAGAGAGAGAGAGAGATGCGAGAGAGAGAACACACGCACATCAAAGTGATATAGAAAGGAAATGAAGGGAAAGGGTGTGTGTGCGTATGTGTGAGTGAGTGTGAGAGTGAGAGATAGAGAGAGCGAGGGAGAGAGAGAGAGAGAGAGAGAGAGAGAGAGGGAGATGTAAGAAAGAAAGAGTAAGCGTATAAAACTGACAGAAAGAGAATGAAGGGAAAGGCTGTGTGTGCGAGAGAGCGAGAGTGAGTTTGAGACAGAAAGAGAGAGAGAGCGCAAGAGTGAAAGAGAGAGAGAAAGAGAGAGAGAGAGAAAGTGAGAGACAGAAAGAGAGAGAAAGAGAGAGAGAGAGAGAGAGAGAGAGAGAAAGAGAGAGAAAGAGAGGATGTGTGCGCTGTGTATGTGTGAGGACGGGAATGAAAATAAGAGGATCACAGAGAAAGCAGCACAAACCTCTTCTCCCTTAGATCCCTTCTCACCTATTGCACCCTGTTGGGAGCAGAGAGGGAGAGTGTGTGATATGAAAAACAAGCCAGGCATAATTCATCACAAAGCACTAGAAGTGAGCAGACATTAGAAATAAAACATGACAAGCAAGAATCAGCTTTATATTATTCCATCCAGACACTGGAACTAATTACCAGTATATCGTCACTGTTATAAAAACCTCATGACTCCGTAACTCATGGACCAACACTCTTATACAGTGTTAGAGTCAGAGATTCAAAGACACAAAGCTGTCTTTCAACCGCCACGCTCTGTAGGAAAACACACGATTGGAAGAAGGGGAATCAGTACTTACAGAGAGTCCAGGAGGTCCAGGAGGGCCAGTAGGGCCAAAAGGTCCAACAACACCCTACATGCACATGAATATTACATAATCATTAACACATCAAGGGAAAGAAACACCAACATTGTGACTTGAGTATGCAAAACGCTACATTGGTGCTGGAAAGTAGTATTCAGTGGGGAAAGGAGAGGAACGCTGCATGAGAACTAGATGCTTGGCCTTGAGTTTCACTAAAAATGTGGCATAAATATATATATATATATATAAACTGCTGTAATTTAATTGTAAAATATTGTTATTTCTGTAATATTTAAGTCTAATTTTTACATTTTTAAGTCTAAATCTCAATCCCAACAATGTAAATGATAAGAGACTCTGGTTTATGAAGTGGTCTAGACTGTGTTTGTGAATGAGCCCTCCATTCACTCAGGTCAGTATTAGCTCTGTCCCAAGAAGGGACTGCAACTAAAATGTTGTGGCTGCTTCAAAACTATGGAATTTATGATATTTATATTTTTGGATCATACTGAGTTATGCAACCCATTACTCAGTATGATTACTCAAGTAATGATGGATGCATGTTAGTAATGCTGACATATTTTCATTGTCCGTATAGGTTTCTGATGTTAGCAGTGTGGCTGCTTCAAAACTATGGAATTTTCTGGACAGTCGTTTTAAAGAGTAGCTGAAGCCGTACTCCACTCCAGTCGCTTTTCTCTCATTTTTATTCTTGTGTTATTCCTTAATTTTGTTAAATAGCATTTTTTTTTATTATTCATTATTATTAGGTTTCTTTGTTTAATGTGCTTTTCGTTAGGGGTACAACAATGCCCTGAAATATTGTGATACTGCAATGCAAAAATATGACATCTCTTTATGATGTTCAACCAGTGCCAAACAACAGCCCGGTCCAGCCCATTCATATCCTATAGCACCTTCCCTCTGCCCTCCAGCTACACCGCCATCTTGCTTTCTAGCTGTTGTTTCATGAGTAAACTGTGCTACTGCTAAACACATTTATCATTTCTCTTCATTGAAATTTTATTCTAAATACTGTGAGAATAAGAAACCGTGAGCTCAGTACTGTAAATTGTATCAAATCGAAAGAATGACTGAGTGTATTGTTACAGTCCTGGTGTCTGCAGAATAAGGCAAAAAACTACAAAAGAAAAGAAAAAATGGTTTGAAAACAAACTGTATGTAAATGTAGACACCAAAGAAGATATAAATAAGAATTTTGAGATAGTTGAGTAGTTGAGTACATATGTATTGAACTGGGAGCCCAAATTCGTCTACTGAACACCAAATTGTAGGGTGAATGTGTTGTTACACCTCAACTTTTTATTAGTTGTTTGTTTTTAGTTGTCAATTTTTATAGTGATTGTTATTGTTATTGTTATTATTGTTACATACTATTTCTCCTTTGGTGCCAGGTATTCCCTGATTTCCAGGTAAGCCTCTGTCGCCCTTCTCGCCCATGTCTCCAGGTGGGCCGATAAGACCGATTAGTCCTCCATGACCCTGGAAAATGCACCCAAAGACCAGTCAGCACTCAAGCATCTGCACAACAACCAACCACATGCAACATTTCCTCTTCTTAATCTTTCAGGGTGGGTAAAGTAGGCTGAGCATCTCTTGGTGAAGATTCTGGAAGAAACAAGGTGTCTAACTGCTTTCCTGGTGGTCTCTGGGGATGCTCCAAACCCATATCGATTCAGGTGTATTCTAACGGACCAGTTTTGGTTACATGGAGGTGCAAAAGCTCATTCACGCCTTGTCAAATGCCATTTTTCCATTGATTTTCTCAAATGCAATGAGTTTATATCCTCTGCAGGAAACAAGTGGCATTTTGTGCATTTTTTGTACACAATTTCTATAATAATAATAATAATAATAATTAAAACCTTTATATTAAATCATCATTTTTGCATATGCTATATAGTGTTTTTATTTTTCCAGTGTATTTCATTCAGCAAAGAAACAGTAATTGTGTAAAAAAATGCGTAGAAGTGTGCTCTCTGGAGAGAATGCCGTTAGGTTTTTGACACAGGAAGTAGCCGCGAGTACGTGCAGTTTGAACGCTTATTACACGCAAAGCACTAGTTCACCGCAAACAAACATGGAAGCAAAAGATTTCCAGGCTAACAACAGTTACTAAACACGGACATAGACTTGACAGGATAGGCTAGGATACGACAGAGATACGGCAGAAACCAGACAAGGACATTGTGAAACACAAAGGCTTAGACATGGCAAGACAAGAGACACGTGGGCGGTAACACAGAACTAGAAACAGCTGAGAAAAGGGCAAGACTAGGGCGGGGCTAAGGAGCACATGAACACAAACACAACCGCATGGCTAGCTCAACACACAGGGAAAATCAGCTCAGGAAAATTAAAGAACCGAGGCCTGTATCATGGGCCAACCCTGATAGACGTACTTTTCTAGTATTTCAAGACGAGCAAATTCGAAAACCGTTTTTGCACTGAAAGTAAATATACTTCAGAGATGCCAACTGGATATAATAATTTGTTGACAAAAGAAAGTGTCATATGATTCATATTGCAACGTTAAGTCATTTTTCTACATTTAAAACTTTAGAGTCAGTAAGCCGTAAGTGAGAATTAAACTTCAATAATGACTCTATGAAATGGTCATTTCAGTAAGAGGCCACAACTCTATCGGTTTAGAGTGTGTCGTACTAAAAATGAAGTGGTTTTATTGCAGCATATAAAGAAAGTGGCAGCTTAACATGACTTAGATTAATTGACTGATTGGTTTCACCCATTTTAATGCATGTGAAGGGAGTGTGTGAGTACGATAAGGCTGCATTATCTCCAAAAACACATATATTGGACTGGGGCTTGGCAGAGACTCAGTATTAAAGGACCTTCATCTGGACATCCCTATTAGTCAAATGTGTACATGGGCTATTTCTGTGCACTTAACTTGTTAGCACTTCACAGTCTCTTACCTTGTCTCCCTTCTGACCTGGATCCCCTTTCAGTCCTGGCAATCCGGCAGGTCCCTACAAAAAACCAAAAAGACGGTTACAAAGGAGGTGCAGTTGCACGGCAAGCCTGAACTCAAATCAATTAGGTGCTGCGTTACAGATGGCGGCTGATCGATGAGAGAGCAAGGATGGAGCTCTTACCATTGGTCCAGGTGGTCCAGTCTGCCCAGGAGGTCCATTTAAACCCTGTTCTCCCTAGAGAGGGTAAAGAGAGGGCTGTTTAACCAGAAACATATTGATCCGTGGGAAGGTCTAGCCACAGTGCTTGGGTTCATCTGCATCTTGTTTGACAACAGACATAACTCTTGTGTTATTAGATACTGTGTGTGCTGCAGAGTAGGCAACGTGACTCACTCCAGGGCCTGGGATGCCACGAGGTCCCTCTTGACCAGGATTTCCAGGCTGTCCTTGGGGTCCCACAGGTCCCGTCTTGCCAGGCAGGCCCTCTGCACCCGAAGCACCCTATTAGAAAAAAAGTAGAGCATTTGTTATATGGCTATAGTGAAGTGAAAGTGACTATTTGTCATTGTGAACACACTCAAGCACCACAACGAAATGTGACCTCTGCATTTA
>JBBPDA010064077.1:0-13078 GCA_037974385.1 Arnoldichthys spilopterus | reverse complement strand
AGGTCTGTTCAGGTCTGTTCAGGTCTGTTCAGGTCTGTTCAGGTCTGATCAGGTCTGTTCAGGTCTGTTCAGGTCTGATAAGGTCTGTTCAGGTCTGATAAGGTCTGTTCAGGTCTGATCAGGTCTGTTCAGGTCTGTTCAGGTCTGTTCAGGTCTGTTCAGGTCTGTTCAGGTCTGTTCACGTCTGTTCACGTCTGTTCAGGTCTGTTCATGTCTGTTCATGTCTGTTCATGTCTGTTCAGGTCTCTTCAGGTCTGTTCAGGTCTGTTCATGTCTGTTCATGTCTGTTCAGGTCTGGACAGATTGAATATAATCTTTGTATTGCGTGTAGACTTTAAAAGATGAGCTTCTGAACAGTGATGTCCTTTATTAAATGTTATGTAAAGCACAGACGCTTATGGGGCTGAGGAATCTGGAAAATATCCAGAACGATCAGTTTCAGAAATTTTTTTGTGCATTTCGGCGTGTGTTTAACAGAACTTTGACTGCACTCATTAATCTTCAGTCTGGGCATTGTTTAAATAAGCGCTTCCTCTGCTGAAGCTTGCTAAAGCAGTTCTCACTCGTAACCTGAAACCCACTCCAGTCTCTGTCTGCTGCTAACAGCAGTGGTGTGGGTTTCAGTAGCTAGAACTCAGCATCCGCTTGTTGCTGAGCAACTGAACAAACTTTCAACCGCGGTGCATCCTCTCTGCCAGGATGGCTGCCCAGAGGCTGCTGGGAAAGAATTCAGTGCACATTTATTCAGGGCCAAAAACTATGAGTGCTCAGCACCAGACCCAACTGGTGTGCCCTAAGCACCTGCATATTCAGGGGAGGGACGTGGAGCCCAGTTATTGCCTAGACTCGATTATGTGGTTTCTGTCACTGTGGGACTCACTGATATCTATAAACATGGGCTTGAGTACATCAGCACAGCCAAACACATTTTGGATCTGTGTCTATCCATGTTTACAGAGAACAGAGTCCTACAGTGTTAGAAACCACATAAGCGAGTCTGCTACATTACTTAAAGGGCTCGAATCATTGGGATGAGAGAAATGAAGGCAGAAAAAATTTATTTAGGGTATAAGACTTGGATGTGATAGGGGGGGGGCAGGAATCGGGCATGATTAAAATGTTGTCGAGCAGGGAGGGGGGTTTTAGGTTTAGATTTACCTACTCCTAAGCATCATATTTTGGGCTCTTCAGCACCTATAGGCACTTCCTGTGGTTGTGAAAACACATTCTAATCATTGTTAAAATGTGAAATCCCACCCCCGTCAGTTCACACAGCTAGGAAACTAGCCTTGTTTTTGGATTTTATGTAATTTATTTAGTTTTCATTTATTTATTTGTGGTGTGAAGAGAAGCTAAAAGGAGTCTCAGAGGGGAATCTGATTTTGGGCCGTACTATCGCTTTAAGAACAAGCTCCTTACCTTTGATCCCACCAGCCCGTAGAGCCACTGCACTGTGTCATTGTGTCCAATCAGGCCATTCATCCCATCCACATACAGCATAATCTGCCCTAGAGCTGTAAGAGAGACAGAGAGAGAGAGGGACAGCCTCTGAATGAAACCTGTGGTTCTATATTATGGTAGATTATGTTGTGGCTCAACAGTCAATGACATATCTAGAACTGACTAAGCCTGCGTGCACTTGCCCTCGCTCCTAGCTAACCAGATGAGTTGTCCTCAGTCACTCCATCAATTTGCTTGGCCTTCTCTGGGTGGGAAGGGTGGCTTCTGACATAACAGAATTAGCAGTTAGAGTTATTCTCCAGTTGTGTTTAGCTGTCCGCTGTGTTAGTGTAAGTGTGAGACGGTGTGGGGGGAACTTCACATGATTTAGAGAAGGCACCCATTCACCTTCACCCTCTCAGTATTGGTGGTATGGTGTGACTGGAGGAGACTGAGCAACTGGGTGGAACTGGACAGTGTAATATGGCTAGAAAATTGTGAAAAATCCAAATCCATGGAAATTCCAATCCATGGAAAATGTACACAAAGCGTTAAGTAAAAAGCCAGCCCATGCCAGCCCTTGGAAAATGTTATTAAGGCAGTTTCTAAATCTAAAATTATATTAGAAATATAAAACAAACACAATTGTAGTGGTTCTGAGATTTTGAAATGTGTCAGTTGCAGCGCCTCCTGTGGATGAAATTTTAAGAAATTTGGTGTGACTCCAAAGAATGTAGTGGTAATGCTGAGTTAAAAACACAGTGAAGTTTGTCACACGACGTTGGTGAGGGAAGCTGTTGTTCACTAAAATTTACATATTGCATCATTTCTGACTAAATGGTTGTCGAGTTGCCCAAAAAGGACTTTGTGCCTCCCCATCTTCAGGGGGCACTAGCAGGAAGGGGGACAAACCTCTAGGGTTAAAATTATACCTCTACAGGTAGCATGTTGTGAGTCTGTACAGCCTTGGCCAGGTGCTGTCATGTGTGTTTGTGTGCTTGCGCTGAGTGTGTTTTTGGCCTTAGACTGTTTGAGTGAAACCCAAGCAGCTGGATTATTAATAGCTGTTCTGAGGTAGCCTCGAGGACAACTGGAAAAATCATTAATATGTCCTGACCCAGCACTGACACTAAAACCCATTTAGTGCAGTTCTAAGCTCCCACTTCAGTCTGAACTCAACTCCTATAGCCTATAGGCCCTGAAACTATCGCTTTAACTATTGAAACTATCTTTTTAAACACTGTACCTGTCTTTAACAACTAAAACTATCACATTAATCATCAAAACTATTAGTTCTACCCCTGAAACTATTGTTTTAACCACTGAAACTATCGCAATAACCACTAAAACTATTGCTTTAACCATTAGAACTACTGCTTTAACCTCTAAAAGTAGTTGGGCAGTGGTGGCCTGGTATTTAGAGACCTGCCCTTCTGATGGGAGGAATGCAGGTTCAAGTCTCCGCCCACCACACTGCTTCCTGGGTGCTGTCAATAGCTGCCTGCTGCTCCATGTGTGGATGGGTTAAATGCAGATGCAACATTTCATTGTGGTGCACTCTGTGATGGGGTGTGTTTACATTGTGTTTGACTTTCACTTTAGCTATTGATATAATTGCTATAAGCACTAAAAATATAGTTTCAACCACCAGAACTATCACTTTAACCACTGAAACTATTGTGTAACCACTGAAACAAACACAAACACCACTGAAACTATCAATTTAACCATCAAAATATCAATTGAACCACTGAAATGTGTGCTTTAACTAATGAAATCCCCCATCCACTGCCGTCTTACTGTTTATCTGGTAAAGTAGATCTGCCTCTAACTACTGGTTTACCTCCAGTTCTAAGCTCAGCATGAAAACACTGCACACACACTCCAAGACCACCAGGTGCAGCAATCCGCATGTGAGTGTGTGCATATGTGATTGTGTGTGTCTGTCTGTCTGAAGCGAGTGTTCATCTTTTATCAATCAAGACTAATTACTCAAACCCTCAACAACATTCCATAGTCTCACACACACACACAAATCTGTCACTACCGAAGTGAAACCACATCAGAGCTTAGTGAGGGTCTGATGAAGCATCACATTTACTCACCTGTCTCTCAGCACAGATCTGACTCACTCTCTCTCTCTCTCACACACACACACACACTCCACATATTGGAACATTCCAGAACATTCCAGAAACGTACCTAAAGAATGTGTACAGCTACAGGACCCAATGCACACCCTGAAGGTCAAAGGACAGGAATCACTACTGATCATTAATGAAAAATCATTATTTTTTAAATTATTTTCTCTATTAACATTCATAATGTTATTTTATATATATAAAAACTGTTTACAATGTACTTTTGTAAAAAATTAACCATAGTATTGTTATATTGTAAATTCAATTAAATTACAAAGTATATATTAAAAAAGTTTTTTTAGTGTAGAAGGTTTGAAATTACTTTTGTAATAAATGTGTTTCATGTACAATACTTTTAAAGATTAAAAAAATATTTTTAGATGTTTTGAATCATCTAAATTAAGAAAATTGTAAATTCAGTAAGTGATAAATAAGATTTGTTATTTATATTACAGTTTCCCCCTGAAATTTGAGCAACACTTTAAAATACAAAGCTACTAATTTTATTAGAAATTCATTCTGCGTGTTAATCTTATTAGAACTTTAATCTGGATCAATAAGGCAGCTGCTGGCTGATGTTGGTGATGTTGAAACTGTTGGCTGTTCATGCTGAGAACATCACATCTTGTTTAATGGGATTTTAGTGAGGACTGTAAACTAGTAAAACGCTGTTTAAGGGCTGCAGGTTTTGCAAATGGCCTCTGCAGTGAAGGTATGCTGTTAATGTGCAAGGATTTAAGTGTGAAAATGCTATAAATCCACTGTCCACAGCTCTGTAAAAGTCCACTGTCTCATCTCTGGGTGACAAGCTCTGGGTTTAAGCTGATATGTCTCCAGACTTGTGTTCCCTCAGTCTCTCTGAATGGCCTTTTCTTCCTTCCTCCCTGGCTGTGGGTGTGGGTGTCTGCAGTTTGCCCTGATGTGTGTGAAGGCCTCGTATTGTGGCCAACACATGGACGGCTGTAGACCATGTGAACCAAGCTGAAGGGCTGGCAGAGAGCTGGAAAAGGCTTTAAGCTGTGGTCAGATGGAACACAGAAAAAAATGGCTGGAGAAATAACAGTGGAATGGGAAAGAATGCAAGAGCATGAAAAAATAATTAATGTCCGGTGGGTGGCTAGTTAATGTTAGCTGTTCCCTGAGCTAACTTCTTCCAACACCACACCAGGACCACCCTAAATCACCTGACCTTTGCTCCACCATGGGGAAGAAACAGTGAAGTGAAAGTCCAGTGTAGCCCTCACATCTAACCAGAACCCCCCAGTAAAGCTCCATGTGTCTCTGAGTGTTTCTATGGATTGTTGATGATGGTGAAATAGTGAATCTGAACTAAATGACTTTTGGGATCATTTTGCTTCAGAGCGCCCTGCATGTTTTCCTCCACCATTAATGGGTTTCTTTTTAGGCCAAAAGCTTCTCCAAACTGTGGTAAAAAATGTCTCAGATATCAGACAGTGTCTTCATCAGCATTTCATGGAAGAACATTCTGTGAGGAGCTTTTAGAGGAACCAGACGTCTGGTTGGGTCCGAAAGGATACATCAAGTCAAACACACTTCATTCTGTGCCTATATAACTTCTAATTTTAATTTTCTATTCCACCTGAAATACTGCACAGGTGCCAGAATGTAACTTAAGGTGGAACAGAAAATTCAAATAAGCCTATAGTTCCTATGCTAATGATGGATATAAGCTAACAGCTTTCACTTAGCATAACTTTGAACAATGCTAATCGGTGCATATTCAAGTCATTCATTCATTGCTAGCAACATTAGCAGTGTTGCAGTAAACATTCCTTCAAACATTCCTACAGGCTCCCACCCTGGGAACAAGTCGCCAAAATCCAGCTTCGCTCTCTCACTCCCATTCTGAACGAGTCAGTATGTTTCTCATTCCTCAGTCCCTTTCTACAGTCACCTCCCTCCTTTCTTTCCCTCCTCTGTTACATTTACAATGCAAATTTACCCCAGAAGTGGGTCAGCCAGGCTTTGTGTGTGTCTACTGCATTTATTTTCAGAAGGCTTTCCGGGGCAAAAGGCCCAAACCCAGCTCTGCACATATACTTTCATCTGCCGCGGGTCAGCCACCAGCCAAGGGAGGCTTTGTTGCTCTAAAGCACAAGTGTGTTTGCTGGTCATTTGTAATGCTGTACAGTTGTAATGCTGTAACTGGTCACTACAGGAATGTAAGCTCTAATTCTGAGGTCCAAGTGTCTGTAAGAAGCAAATGAACGGACAGCCCTTAACTGAAGGGAAACAGTTTTGGTGCCAGCAGGCTAAAAACAGCTGAGTTTTACATGATATAATACAATTCAAGTATGTCAGAGAAAATCTTTTGATCATTTCAGGTTAAAGCCTTAGGTGTGGGGTCGAATAGGCTCTTCAGACAAGCTAACACTAGAGCTAAGAAAGTGAGTGAGAGAGAGAGAGAGAGAGAGAGAGAGAGAGAGAGAGAGAGAACATCCTGATTTATGCTCATCGTGAGACAAGCTTTACTGTCACCCTCTCTTTCCTATTAACCATGGTGGGGTACATACGTAATATAATATAAAGTACACTACCAGTCTGAAGTATTGGAATATCAAAAGTTTATTGGTAATTTAAGCAGTTTAATTACAGTGAATAACCTGAAATGCTACAAAGGTGCAATAAATAAACTGAATTTCAATATTGGTAAATAAATAAATATATATATATATATATATATGTATTACAAAACACATTTACATATTTACATATGTTGCTATGGTCACCAAAAAGTGAAATATTTTGTAGGTTTCATTGACAGCAGGCTTTTCCCCAAGCATTAAAAAACTGGTTAAGCCTTCAGATCATGACGCTGGTAATTTTCCTAACAGTGTGATTTGGAACATTACACACTGAATATTCTACTGCAAACTAACTCTCCACGTAACAACAGAATGTCATTTCAGTATTACAGTCAATTTACCATCACCTTTACACTCTTTTATATTTTTACTGTTTTACATTTGAAAGTCAATCAATGAATCAGTGGAACAACCTAGCAACCATCTAGCAACATCATAGCAACCTCAACATAGCAACCACCTAGCAATACTCAGCAACCACCTGGAACAACATAGGAACCACTCAGTAACCACGCAAAACAATAGAGCAACCAATAGAGCACACCCTGGTTCCTGCTAACTGACCCAACATAGCAACCACCTAGCAACACCCTATTAACCACCTGAGATACCACAGCAACCAGGAAATTGCTTGCCCTGCATACGTGAAGCTCCACCCACATCTTCTCAAGCTGCTGCTAAGAGAGTGAACGACTTTTACAAACCGCCTTCGTCACATACCCACAGTAATAACAACGCTGCTCCACTAATGGCCCTATATAATGTGCATGGTGTGATTTTCCTCTGGGACTGAACCTGCTTCCAACAGCTTTGTGCAATCACTTCAAAGCTGCAGGCGTAGATGTTTCATGCCCCTCCAGGGAGGATACATCACCAGAGAGCAGCACCGCCAGGACTGGCCTTGCTGGAGCAGAGGGTGTAGGTCGCTGATGAGCACAAGCTCCACAAAGAGGCTTTCAGAGACACCAGGAAACCCCCAGCATCCCCCTGCCAAACCACCTGCACCGCAGTATACCTGAATAAATCTAAAGACGTGCATATATCCATAAATATATGAGTTAGCATGTAACTTTTCACACTTTCAGCCCTGACATGTTGAAATATGCCCATAGCGAAGCGCTCCGATATGTCATCCATATGGTGCCGAGACTCCCCAGGGAGGGCTGTGGGGTTGCAGTCAACTCTGCACTATGGATCACTATGCCAGTGCTCTAGCCAGATGCTAATAATGCATCTGGAGTCCGTCCTCGTGAACTGCAGCTGCCGGCCAGACATGAAGCTCAACTTTCCAACTGATTTTGTTGCTTCATCAGCAAAAGGGACTTGGACATCATGTGTGTACAAAAACATCACTTTCCAGTTTGTAATTCAACCAATTAAAGTGGTTGCTCTGAGCATTCTGACCAGTCATGGACCCTTTATGCACAGTAAGTGCCACTGCGCCCCCTCTCACCCACCAACTTGACCTCCTCATAGACAACTTGTCCTCCACCACAGATAACTCATTTAGTGTGCCTGAACCATGATTGGCTGGCATGTATATGTTAATAATGAGATGTAGGATAAAACCTCATCACCTGTAGGATAAAACCTCATCAACTCAGTGTCAGCTCCTACCCCTGTATGTTTATCTAACATTTTAAGAGATTCATGCCCTTCCACAACACCCTGTGGCCTCTGTGGCCAGGTAGCCAGGTCCACCGTCTACTTTGGTGGAAAGAATTTGAAAGATTGCTGATCATTGCAAACTTCTTGCAAACATTTATATGATCAAAAATAACTGAACATACCCCCCACCCCCCCAGCTGTCGATGTAGCTGATAAGGGTGCCAGGTCCTAAAACACATGATGAGGCAGAGCATGCTGTGTTTTCCCCTTTGCTGCCAGTGTTGTCAGATTGAAGATTTAAGCTGAGATCAGAGCAGATGCAAGTGGAAAAAAATGTGCTTCAAACACTCATCGAGATCCAAAAAGCCAACAGAAAATTCCATCTGTGCTTGTTATCAGTCTCTGCAAAGCAGAACACACTTACAAAGCAGAGACTACAGCTAATTTACAGAACTGCAGAAGTTAAAGGGTAATTTCACCACCCTTGCATTCCTCCTATAATTCAGTGTTTGCAAACAGACTCATCCAGAGTGGGTTTGGTGTGAAATTGTTCATACTGGGATTTCTTTACAGTGGGTGTGAATGGAACCAGGCGTCACATCTCCAACACTAATAGAGCCATTTTATTACCTCTCCAAACCCCCCCAGTGAAGCTCCATGTGTCTCTGAGCGTTTCTGTGGAATGTTGGTGATGGTGAAATAGTGAATCTAAACTACCTCATTTCGGGAATTATTTTGCCTCACAACACTCTGCATGTGCATGCCCCTTCATCATATGTGGGTTTAGTTTTAGGCCCAAAAGCTTTTTCAATCTCAAAGTCTTGGGCATTGGGCAGCATCTTTATCACCATTTTATGGATGAACTTTCTGTAAGGACCTTTTAGAGGAACAAGACGTCTGGTTCCATTCACCACCACAGTCAACAATTCTGACCCTGGTTATCACACTCAGTCTAGTCTGATTATATGTAAAATTGATGGACTTCCCCTTTAAGGGAACACATGACAGAAAAATCAGGCAGATTGTGTGTGTGAAGTTTGTGTGTGTGTATGGGTGCAGTGGAGTCAGAATGTAGGTCAGCCAGGTGGGCCTGGACTGGAGTCAAATGGAGGTTAGTCTGCATAGCTGTGAGCTCAACACTTAAGGGACCACCCTTAGCTTCTTTCACACTACAGCTGGACAAAACAATACACAATGTGACTGTCCTGCTGTACATTAAGACTGTAGTATAACATAGACTGGAGATGTTTACAGTTCTGTAAATGAAGAAATACGTAAAGGTATGTATTAGGAAGAATTTATTTGTTTAAAAAATTTGAATTGTATATATATACACCACCATATACACTGATCAGTCACAACTTTAACACCACCTGCCTAATATAGTGCAGTTCTCCTCATACACCCAAATAAGTCTGACCCATGGACTCCACAAGACCTCTGAAGGTGCATTGTGGTATCTGGCACCAAGCAGCAGATGCTTTAAGCCTGTAAGTTGTGAGGTAGGACCTCCATGGATCTGGACTAGTCCAGCACATCCCATGGATTCTTGATCAGATTGAGATATGGGGAATTTTGGGGGCAATTCAACACCTTGAACTCATTGTCATGTTCCTCAAACTGTTTGCAGTGAGGCAGGGAACATTATGCCATTGAAAGAGGCAACTGCTATTAGGGAACACTGTCACCATGAAGGGAACCCTGGTCTGCAGCAGCATTATAGTAGGTGCTACATGTCAAAAGAACATCCACATGAATGCAGCACCCAGCAGAACATTGCCCAGAGCATCACACTACCTCTGCCTCTTCACCTTCTTCCCATAGTTCCTCCTGGTTCCATCTTTTTTGAATCATCTCCTTCCTCTGAGCAATATGGGTAGGTAGCGACCACTGCATACTGGACCCCACCCCACAAGACCTAAAGTTAGGATCTGTGATTGCAAGTGTAAGTTGCATGTTTAAGATCAGCAAGATTCGCCCAAACTCTTGATAACGATTAACAAGTTATACACACTCCAGGCTGGTTTCACACAAACCAGACAGGCAATTCTAGCAAACACGCTAGCGAAAAACATGGTAAGGCCCTAAGCTGCAGCCACACACAGCCAGAGCCTCTGGATTCAATCAGTGCGCTCTCTTTAATCAAATCAGGAGGCTAATGGCTTCGGAGGTTAGCGGATCATTAGGGCAGAGTCTTGTTGAAGGAAAACAAAAGGATAAGAGGAGAGAGGAGGATCGAGTTATTTGCACTGACAGGGCGTTTGATGTCCCCTCCGTTGCAGCGGGGAGCTGCACGCAATTAGGTCCAATGGTAAAAATAGAAGGCACTTCTGGTAAACGTTCGTGATCCGGAGGAAAACGGGCCCTCGTTGTTGGTCAGAAACGGTAAACACGGCACGGAAGGAAGAGTTCCATGATTTACGACCATGAATGTAGGACCACTTTCAGCTCAAGGCACTTTAATAACGGTCCAGTTGCCAACGACAACATAGAACATGCCTTTCATATTGGGAAAAAAACTGAGAGGATGTAAATCTTTACAAAGGTCTGATCCTTAAACAGTTGTGTAGGAGTGAAGTGATAAAAACTGTGTCAAGATTCTATTTGATCTGTGTTAATCATCTAAGCACTGGGTTCTGTCATCTCAAGTTCCATACGTGGTGATACCACAGCCATCCGGCAGCCCAGGGGGGCATAAGTGGGTATGGTGGTCCTTCTTCTCCATCACTCAGCATACCTGTTCTCTCTCTCTGGGTGAGTAGGATGGTTCTCTCTCTCCTCCATCACTCAGCAAATCTGTCCTTTATCTCTCTGGGTGGCCTGGGTGATCCTAATCTTCCCCATTATTTAAGATAACTGTCCACTCTTTCTTTGGGTGAGTAGGGGGTGGTCCTCCCTCTCCCCTTCATCACTCGGAATAACAATTTTTTTCTGGGTGGGTTAGCAGTGTGTTGAACTGTCTGTTGCATTAGCAGCAGTGTGAGAAGATGTGGGTGGAGCTTCATGTGACTTGGAGAAAACACCTGCTCACTTTCACCCTCTTGAGTGTTGGTGGAATCCTGTGATTGGGGGAGACCGAGCCAACAGGGTAAACTGGACACGACCAAACTGGAAGGAAATTAAGAGATTTGCAAACATTCAAGCGAAGGGTTTGTTCATATAAGCTCCATCCATGTTGCTGCAATAGGCTGCTCCCCGAGGCCTAGTGTTGATCACAGTGATATTTTTCAAAGATGCCAAATGAGAGACATGAGCATTAGCATTGGTTTTTGCCATAGCTTGGGCTTTACCACTAGCATCATCATCATCATCATCAGCACAAGAATTAGCGCTAAAATTTGAAAGTAAAGTCTTTTTGTGAATTTGTCATTGTGAACACACCCCATCACACAAAGTTCACCCGAATGAAATGTGACCTCTGCATTTAACCCATCCACACGTGGTGCAGCTGGCAGCTATTAACAGCACCCAAGGAGCAGTGTAGCGGGACGGTACTGTGTTCAAGACTACCAATGAGGGTCAGGACCTGAACTTTTCTACCTAAACTTTAGCTATTGGCTTTGGTTGGTCTAGCTTAGCCATTCCTACTATTGTTTCCTGGGCCTTTGTCGATTTAGCTCTTGGGATCCTGGATAATACTGTCACTGAAGTTCTTTAATCAGGCACTGGAACACACACATGTCCAGGCTTTTTCTGAAGACCACTGGTCTGACAGTCTGTTGACCATGAGTAGATGGAATGTGATGTTAACTTTGACGTATGTATATGTGTGTGCTGTGGTTTGTGGAGGGTTTTGATGTGTTTGGGTCCAGTCTCAGCTGGAGGCTGGTTTCGAGGGGAAAGCCCTGCTCTGAGGAGGCGTATGGAGTCAGCAGTGCCTTAATGAGGTAATCCCTCCAAGGAAAGAATGTGTCAGCTCCAGGGAGACAGGGCTAAACCACATCAGCACAGTGGGAAAGTAATATCGTGTGAAAGAACACTGAATGCAGGGGAACACTATGAGAGATCACCTACAATCCTTAAAGGCGAATGCTCCTTATGCATACTAATGTCTCCACACAGTTATTTTAGGCTCTTTTGGGGGGATTTTAGATCAGACCACTTTTGTAATATAGGTCTCCTCAAGTTCCATCACCCCCAGCTGCATACAGCTGATAAAGGCCCAGAATATGGCAGCAATGCTGCATTTATGATTGGCAACTCGGTCGTTTCTAACTTCCAAATAGGCCTAAACAATTAAACATTATATCAGAATTCAAAGGTGTAATATTCACATTGCAATGGCTGCAGTTAAAACCAAAGCTTTAAGTGGAAGATTTTAATGATAATAACGAACTAATCATGTGGAGCTTGACAATTTGTACGCTGGTACATTACATATATAGCACTCAAGCCTCAAATCTGATTTTTGTTTTGTTTAAAAAAGGGCTTGTGTGAAATCTGAAAGAAATAATTGCATTTAAATTGCCATCACATACAGTTTCTAAAGACTTCAGATTCTCTCCAGAGAACAAGCAGTAACTGCCTGTTTACTTGTGATCATCTGTGTGAACCTTAACTTTATTTGCTTCAGGATACATTGACTAACTGGAAGATTTTTGACCAAACTGCATGTCAAGATGCATTACATCCACCGTTAGATTCGAACAATTTGCCCAATTTAGATCAATCAACCCACTAGTTACGAGCCCCCCAATCACACCATACCACCTACACTGGGAGGGTGAAGCTGAGCAAGTGCCTTCTCTGAGATACATGAAGCTCCACCCACACGTGCTCTAATTGCCATTAACGCAAAACAAAGCTTAGAATGCCTGGAGAACGCTACGCTCCAGTTCTGCTATATGAGCTATAAAATGCCTGTGTAGGTTAGCATCATGCTGAGTGATGAGGGGAGAGGGAGGACCACCCTACCCACCCAGAGACAGCAAAGCCAATTGTGGTCTTTTGGACTCATGTTTCCTGGGAAAGAAGATTTCAGCATTTTTGATTCTTCTCCTGTAGCACTGCCAGGCTACACACAAACACACACACACACACACACACACACACACACACAAACAGAATCACAGACACACACAAGCTCTCTTTCACACACACACACACAAACACAACGCAGGCCACTGGGCACTAGTTGTATGGAAATGTTGATGCAGGCAGTGGAGCTCAGGGGTGTCCATGTTGGACAGACAGCACAACACGCATGCACGCATACACACACACACACACACACACACACACACACACACACACACACACACACACACACACACACACACACAC